>CAWUFW010022841.1:0-87266 GCA_963921515.1 Calotriton arnoldi | reverse complement strand
CTTCGTTCGGTGCATTACTAGACGTGGGTCCCTTGCTCACTTTGCCACTGGATTCAAGCAAGCCTGGCTGATGACGGCTGGAATGCCAGAAACCGGTCCTAGGATGCTTGTTTCCGGTCCAGGGAAGACATGGCTTGGCAGTTCGTGCTGGACTGTTCCCATGAGGCACAGGGTCAGACTGATTTGCATATGGCCATGTCTGAACTGGGGTGGTGGAGTGAGCTAAAGAATGATGATGGATTAAACCCAGATCAGTTGACTGGGGGTGAGTGTTTGATTGGCTCAAGCGTTCCGTCCATCATCCCCTTTTGTATCGCTTTGTTCGCCCTAAGTTGGCGGGGTATGCCCAGACGTGGGTCCCTTGCTCACTTTGCCACTGGATTCAAGCAAGCCTGGCTGATGACGGCTGGAATGCCAGAAACCGGTCCTAGGATGCTTGTTTCCGGTCCAGGGAAGACATGGCTTGGCAGTTCGTGCTGGACTGTTCCCATGAGGCACAGGGTCAGACTGATTTGCATATGGCCATGTCTGAACTGGGGTGGTGGAGTGAGCTAAAGAATGATGATGGATTAAACCCAGATCAGTTGATTGGGGGTGAGTGTTTGATTGGCTCAAACGTTCCGTCCATCATCCCCTTTTGTATCGCTTTGTTCGCCCTAAGTTGGCGGGGTATGCCCAGACGTGGGTCCCTTGCTCACTTTGCCACTGGATTCAAGCAAGCCTGGCTGATGACGGCTGGAATGCCAGAAACCGGTCCTAGGATGCTTGTTTCCGGTCCAGGGAAGACATGGCTTGGCAGTTCGTGCTGGACTGTTCCCATGAGGCACAGGGTCAGACTGATTTGCATATGGCCATGTCTGAACTGGGGTGGTGGAGTGAGCTAAAGAATGATGATGGATTAAACCCAGATCAGTTGACTGGGGGTGAGTGTTTGATTGGCTCAAACGTTCCGTCCATCATCCCCTTTTGTATCGCTTTGTTCGCCCTAAGTTGGCGGGGGTATGCCCAGACGTGGGTCCCTTGCTCACTTTGCCACTGGATTCAAGCAAGCCTGGCTGATGACGGCTGGAATGCCAGAAACCGGTCCTAGGATGCTTGTTTCCGGTCCAGGGAAGACATGGCTTGGCAGTTCGTGCTGGACTGTTCCCATGAGGCACAGGGTCAGACTGATTTGCATATGGCCATGTCTGAACTGGGGTGGTGGAGTGAGCTAAAGAATGATGATGGATTAAACCCAGATCAGTTGACTGGGGGTGAGTGTTTGATTGGCTCAAACGTTCCGTCCATCATCCCCTTTTGTGTCGCTTTGTTCGCCCTAAGTTGGCGGGGGTATGCCCAGACGTGGGTCCCTTGCTCACTTTGCCACTGGATTCAAGCAAGCCTGGCTGATGACGGCTGGAATGCCAGAAACCGGTCCTAGGATGCTTGTTTCCGGTCCAGGGAAGACATGGCTTGGCAGTTCGTGCTGGACTGTTCCCATGAGGCACAGGGTCAGACTGATTTGCATATGGCCATGTCTGAACTGGGGTGGTGGAGTGAGCTAAAGAATGATGATGGATTAAACCCAGATCAGTTGACTGGGGGTGAGTGTTTGATTGGCTCAAACGTTCCGTCCATCATCCCCTTTTGTATCGCTTTGTTCGCCCTAAGTTGGCGGGGGTATGCCCAGACGTGGGTCCCTTGCTCACTTTGCCACTGGATTCAAGCAAGCCTGGCTGATGACGGCTGGAATGCCAGAAACCGGTCCTAGGATGCTTGTTTCCGGTCCAGGGAAGACATGGCTTGGCAGTTCGTGCTGGACTGTTCCCATGAGGCACAGGGTCAGACTGATTTGCATATGGCCATGTCTGAACTGGGGTGGTGGAGTGAGCTAAAGAATGATGATGGATTAAACCCAGATCAGTTGACTGGGGGTGAGTGTTTGATTGGCTCAAGCGTTCCGTCCATCATCCCCTTTTGTATCGCTTTGTTCGCCCTAAGTTGGCGGGGGTATGCCCAGACGTGGGTCCCTTGCTCACTTTGCCACTGGATTCAAGCAAGCCTGGCTGATGACGGCTGGAATGCCAGAAACCGGTCCTAGGATGCTTGTTTCCGGTCCAGGGAAGACATGGCTTGGCAGTTCGTGCTGGACTGTTCCCATGAGGCACAGGGTCAGACTGATTTGCATATGGCCATGTCTGAACTGGGGTGGTGGAGTGAGCTAAAGAATGATGATGGATTAAACCCAGATCAGTTGACTGGGGGTGAGTGTTTGATTGGCTCAAACGTTCCGTCCATCATCCCCTTTTGTATCGCTTTGTTCGCCCTAAGTTGGCGGGGGTATGCCCAGACGTGGGTCCCTTGCTCACTTTGCCACTGGATTCAAGCAAGCCTGGCTGATGACGGCTGGAATGCCAGAAACCGGTCCTAGGATGCTTGTTTCCGGTCCAGGGAAGACATGGCTTGGCAGTTCGTGCTGGACTGTTCCCATGAGGCACAGGGTCAGACTGATTTGCATATGGCCATGTCTGAACTGGGGTGGTGGAGTGAGCTAAAGAATGATGATGGATTAAACCCAGATCAGTTGACTGGGGGTGAGTGTTTGATTGGCTCAAACGTTCCGTCCATCATCCCCTTTTGTATCGTTCTGCCTTCTGAGCAGAAGCTATTTGGCCCTTCCACCTCTACCCCATAGGGCTCTCATTGTGATACAGCACAGACACACCCCACAGACCCGGGTAGGCCCCCCTTGGGGAGCCAGGACCAGAAGGTCCTTGCGATAAGGCAGATCCCTTTGCTAAGCTGCGAAGACTCATTCATTTCTCCCAGCTAGACCTGGGGTCTGAGGAAGTGACGGGTCCTAGTGGTCTTTTCTCACCTGCCAAAGTAACACCCTCTTCTGTGGCCACACAAGACAGAGGAGACACAGATTCTCCCTGGTCTGACGAATCTAACATCGAGTCAAAGAGATCGAGGGAATTGGCATCCCTCTGGAGGGGTCAGCAGAAAACCAGGGCGAGACCATGACAAACCCTCCAAAGACCGGGATCAACATCCTGGCAATTCATCTGCCAGAGCAGGACAATACTGTGGAAGACTGGAATTCACAGCAGTACCTAAAAGAGTCCAGTGACTGTCAACTTCACCCACGGGGATTTCAATAACTGTCCCTCTGATGAGGATCCCCGATCAGGGACTTATTGCAACCTGACTGACTGCTCAAGTTCCACAATACTTCAGCTGGAGACCGGACCCACGGGCTACTCGGGTGGATGTAAGACTGGAGTGGAGGTCTCAATTAGGCCCGGGCGTAATTTCAATTGCACCAGAGTAATCTGAGTAAATTCAGTAATTCCGCGTAACCTTTTGATGTGGATTTGCTGATAATTACGCAATCACTCCTTCTTGTGTAATTATGAGGAATTTGGGGGAGGGGGGAATCCTACAGCAAGAGCACATTTAGTGAACAAGAGTGGCTGCTCGCTATTCGTGTTCTCTTGCATATCGCACCATTTCTTAGCGCAAAATGCGCCCTTGCGTCCATTTTGAACACAAGGGCGCATTTTGCCCAAGCAAGTAGCTCTAAATGCTGGGAGTAAGTTGGGGGAAATCGTACTCCAAGAGCACATTTAGCAAGCACGAGCGGCTACTCACTCCCACTATTTGAGTTCTGTTGCATTTAGAACTATTTCTTAGCACAAAATGAATTCTCGTGCCCATTTTGGACATGAGGAAGCCTTTTTGCCCTGTGAAATAGCACTAAATGCAAAATTACTCTACTTGCATAATTAAGAGTAATCTTGCGGCATTCTCGGGTAATTCCGCCTGATTACGCTTCACTGAATTATATGAATTACACCCACCCCAGTCTCAATTTCGCATTTCTCCCCATAATGGTGATAGCCAGAGTAGCAAATCAGCTAGGGAGCAGTAAGTGGAGATGATTCTGGTGACTCCGATATGGAAATGGTTCCCACTACTTCCAGAAATTATATGCAACCTTCCCGTCATGATTCCATCTCACCCACAGATCCTTCGGGGACCCGGTGGTAATGGACAACCTTCTGTGTCTCATGGCATGGCACATTTCAGGTAACGCTGGAATGTGCCAGGACTTTCACAGGAAGCTACCTTCTTCATACAACAGTCCTAAGCAACAAACTCTCACAAAAGGAACAGATCAGCATGGGCACCATGGTCTAGATGGTACGTGGAGAGACAAGTGTGTAGTGTCTTGCGAGTTTTATGACGGAACCCTGTTGGATCCTAACGGACTCGTAGAGTTGTGACGTAGGCGTCACAGCAGAATGCAATGAAAGCTGGTTTTAGAATTTTGAGTTCACAGTCACACACAGATGAATAAAGACATGTAATATTAAGCTCCGTGTGTGGTGTAGTCATTGGCGGATACCCAGGCTAGGGAGGACCCTACAAAGTGAATCCCGTGGAGGCAGACATTGTCCTGGTTTTGAAATTTTTGGCCCAACTGGCAAAGGGAGGTAAAGCTTACTCTACCATTAACAATTTCAGATCCACAATTTCTGCAGGTCATGCTCCAATGGCAAAGTACCAGATTGGTTCACATCCCCTCGTCTGCAAGCTAATGAGGGGTATCAGGTTGTCTCACCTTTCTGCACCGAAATATTCTAAAGCATTGTATGTCAACTTAGTGTTGAAGCTTTTCATCTGTTGGCCAGACAATCCAGACTTGTCTCGGAAGCAGCTTTTTGCCAAACTAGCTATACTTCCATGTCTCATTTCTTGCAAAAGAGTTTAATCGTGCAAGCTTTGGACCCACAGGGGCAATTTTGTACCCCTGACGGGGTTGTCTTTACAATCGCCAAGCTAATGAAATCCAACACTCGCACAGGTTGGTATCCTTCATTCCCGGACAACCCGATACTCTTTGTTGTGAGGTGTCTTCAAGAATATGAAAGTGTTTTCAGAGAGCTCAGACCTGGAGGGGTTACTCAACAATTAATGTCTTTAACAAAGCCTCACAACGCAGTATCATCACCCACATTAGCTAGATGGGTAAGATCGTGATGCACCAGGCAGGTTATTGACACTTGCTGCTTCGGAACCCACTCACCTAGAAGCACAATGGCTTCTACAGCCATGATCCTTGGGGCTAGACTTGAGGACATCCTGAGAGCAGCTGACTGGTCCTCGGATTCCCCTTCAAACATTTCAGTTTCAAACCAATTTCTGAAATGGCTACGTTGATGGTTAGTAAGCTTTAATCTAGCATAATCTGAGCCTCCGGTCCTGACAGCGAATGAAACATTTCCTAGCAATCATGACAGAAAGTTTCAATTCTATTAAGGACACAGAGGCAAGGATTATCCTTCCCGAAAGGGAGCATCTTTAAAAACCCGACCGGCAGTTTGTGGTTATGTGTTTCAGCTGAATAATTTGTAAATAATTATATATTGTAGGCTCTCTAGCGCTACTTATGGTTATTTAACTTGTATTAGACACACTTGTTTTGTAGGCATTGTCAGACATATATCGGTTAAATGCAATCTTAGCAATACATTTGACCGTCAGATGAATCTTCAACCTGTTATTTCTTGTTTCAGTTTCAGAGGAGAAATGATGAAACTGGTCGAACACTGGTAAATTCTTGTGCAGAGGCCTAAAGAAGAACTCCGGTTGAGTGCAGCTTCATCGAGCAGAGAGAGAGGAGGAATATTCAGACTGTTTTATGTGGTTATGGTTGGACAGTTTTGTGTCATGTGTTTGTAGTACTTGACATCAGACTTCTGGGTAATATAGTTTGTTTAATGGATGCTGTGAGAAAAACAGTTAAGAAAGTTAACCATAATCCTCATCTCCGTGTCTCTTATTGAGTTTAAGATCTCATTTTTGGTTTTATTCCAGTTCCACTACTTACATAGACCACAGCTCCAAATAAAGTTACCCACTTCCGTGCAAGTTGACTTATTTTTCCTAATTGACAAATTGTGTTATCTATAGAGTCTTACCAATTAATGTATCTCTCTCTCTCTGTCCCTGGTTCTTTTCTTGCTAAACTTGGTGTCAAGCGTGAAAATCAATGAGAAGGGAATCACTTGGCGCTCTTCAGCTGCACACTTAAGTGAAAACACTCACTCGTTCAGGGGATGGATTCACTGTAAGAATCCCTGGTTCACAGCAGTGAGGGCTTTCATTACAGTTTATTATTTTGCTGATAAAAAACGTTATTATTGTTGGGTGTAGGTTTCTGTTCCCAGACCTCTAATCACACCTCTTGGAAAGAGGCTGCTCCAATCAGAAGGCTCGATTACTTGTTTTTGTGCTCAACGCTCCTATCCCAAAGGGCTCCCTGCCTGATTGGGGAGAATTGTTGCACTTCATACACCTGCAGTGTAATTCTCAGTAAAAACCCGCCGGGTTGTAATTACCAGCAAATAGCACGAGCAGTCAATTTTAATTAAAATAAACCATTTGGCAAATTTGTACTTTCTAAGAAGCACATTAAAAATAGATTTGGGGAATCGCTTTTCTCTCATGCCTCGCACTTTTAGAGGAAGGCGGTGGATTGAAAAGAAGGATGCAGACCTGAGAGAAAACTGTGCACAAAAATAAATGTTTAGATAAGACTGTGATTAGCTGCTTTTCATATTTAGACTCCACATGAACTCCAGCTCTAGCCCCGCCCTCCTAGAGCTTTTCTCCCTCTCTACCAGTCCCTCTCTACCAGTCCCTCTCTACCAGTCCCACTCTACCAGTCCCACTCTACCAGTCCCTCTCTACCAGTCCCTCTCTACCAGTCCCTCTCTACCTCTCTACCAGTCCCACTCTATCAGTCCCTCTCTACCAGTCCCTCTCTACCAGTCCCTCTCTACCAGTCCCTCTCTACCTCTCTACCTCTCTACCAGTCCCACTCTACCAGTCCCTCTCTAGCAGTCCCTCTCTACCAGTCCCTCTTTACCTCTCTACCAGTCCCTCTCTACCAGTCCCTCTCTACCAGTCCCTCTCTACCAGTCCCACTCTACCAGCCCCTCTCTACCAGTCCTTCTGGTTTAAAAAATCTGAAGTCTCGAGGCTGTGAGACCTTGTAATGGCTGAGGCAAATCATTCGCTTTCAGGCGCCTAGAGGCGGCTCCTTTGCACGCTAGGGGTGCAACGGTCAGGGTGCAAACTTGCAGAGGACATTTTTGGACCCGCTCAACAAATTATTTCTGATCCTGTAAGTGGAACGTGAGAGCTCAAAAAACGAATGTGCAGTTGAAGCTGGACCAGCAGACATTTCCGCCTGCAGAGGGGGGGCAGATTTATCAAAATGTAACGCAGCGCAGCAACACACTCTGGTGCGCTGCGCTGTAAGACAGGGAGAGGGCAGGGATGCACCATATTTAAAATGATCTGGCGCATTCCTGTCCTCTCCTTGCACAGGCGCACAATGTGCTGCCTTGTGCCAACGCATGCAGCTTGAAGCATGGTGCACGGGTGCATGCGTTGCAGACAGGATTCTTTTTGTGCAGGAAGGGGAACCTTCCTCTGAGGCTTTCTCCTCTTCCTATTTGCACTTCAAAATGGAACACATGTAGAAAGAGGGAAAAACAAGGAAAAATAAACATATTTGTCCTCGCTCTGCCTCTCCTGGGTTGGCTTAGCATTTTGACGCATCCCCAGGTCTACCACTCATGGAAAATATGGGCATGCACCAAAATCCATGGGGGGTTGCGTGGGAGCACCCACACCCCACCCAAGGATCACCTCCCTGGGGCACAGTAATGCAAAGCAGCGACTTCCCCTGCCTTGCATTACTCCTGATTAATCAAGCAAAGCAGGCCACACACGGTGGCCGTGCGTGGCTTGGTGAATCTCATTCTAGGTTTTGCACCACCCTGCATCCCTTTGCGTGGCACATGGGCGACACAAACCCTTTGATAAATATGCCGCTGGGTTTACTCCTGCCAACAATTCGCAGTTGTGTGCATGTCCTTTTGGAGAAAATCTTCAACCAAGGATGAGAAAGAAGCTGTTTCTGATTGTTGTCCAGAAAGACGCTGGTGAACGCCGGCAAAGTCATGCATGCTTTTGCACCTTTACACCATGGGTCATTGAGCGGATTGTCTGTGGGGCTAAGGACCCTCCAGCAGTTAATAAGCAGCACAGTGTTCCATGGCATATTCATTTGCATTCTGTCAATGCCCAAAAATGACTTCTGCTGTGAGTCAAGCCATCTAGGAGAGCATGAATGACTTTGAAATCACTCGCTTCCAAATCGATCAAACTCTCGATTGGGCACAGTTCGCCATCTCACCAGTGATTGTTGCAGCTGTCGCAATACTCCTGTCTTTGCTGGTTGCAGACCCTGCGTACACATCAACAGCCCTCTCCATCTCCAGGTGGCCATGCCACGTTCTTTAACTGACTTGAGGCCTCTCTTGTTTGGTGTCACCTCCCAGCTCCAACTGACCCGGAATGATTTTGCACCTCACATGCATGTGTTTTTTTTCCTTTGACTGCATAAACCTCATTTGGCCTCATGGACATTAGTTAGGAATTGGTTTCTCTACGATCCCTCTGCTTCCTACACCTGGCCTTAGGGCCCATGGCGGCGGCAGCAGTGGCAACAGAAAGCCATCCCAGCTCTAGGAGCCCTGTTTACCTTGACCTTCCCTTAACCTCTCACGAGCAAACTTGAAGCCATTCAAAGGTTAAGGGCGAGACAAGGGGTTGAACTTGTGATGTCATTAATGGTCAAATGGTGTGTGATGTCATTTCCGCTTCCCTTTGCATATTGGTGAACCAACATCCAAGGTTGTGGATATGCTCTAGTCAGAAGCTGGCATTTCTGGCCCTACCTTTGACTTGTGGGGGCCATAAATGCCAAAAGGTGTAGTCTTTATTCTGGTTTGAAGCCAAGGGAATTAGAAGAGGTGATTGTTTTAGGTGAGAATTCAATTTCCTCACATTGATTTGATCAGTCAAGTTTCTGCCCTTTGCTGAGGTAAGCAGGAGAAATTCTGTCTTCTGTGCATTCTACTTTTGTGTCATATTGGCCGCCCTGTTCTGAATGTCCTTGATGGAGGAGCTAAAGGTCTTTCTTGTGCCTGTGCATATTGTAGTAAGGAGATATCCTCTTTAGTTAATACATTACCTAGTAGTTTCACATATAAATTGTAGAAGGGTGAACAAAGGCATGTGCATATGTGACTTTGAAAGGATTAGAGAAATATTTCTTATTTTGACACATTGTGATTTGTCAGAGACATAGGATCTGAACCAGTTCTCCCTGTCCCTTTAATGCCCTTCCTGTTTCTGTTGCTTAGGATTATGAGGAGGGTTTCATGATCGGTGGTATGAAAGGCTACTGATAGGTCAAGAGGTCAGGAGACATGAGCTTTCTACATCAAAGTGATGCAGGCTAGTATATACAGTTTTGAGGCTGGAGGATGCAGGGGTTGTATCCAGAGCAGAAACCAGATTGGAAATCACCCTGGAGATGATGTTTCTGGTCCATCAGCTGGTTGGTAACAATTCTCTCTGGGATCTTGTAGATGAAGAGCAGGCCTGTGAAGGCTTGAAGTTGTCAAGCACCTCTGGGCCAGCATTTGTTTCTTTGACATAAGGGCAAACATGACCCACCTTTTGGAATTCTAGGACAGGGCTGTTGCTCGCAGAGGAGTTAATGATTTGTTGCCAGGGAGAAGAGAGGATTTGTGTGTTGTTTGTCTGGAGGGGGTTGGCTAGGGGGTCAGGAGAAATGGATAGAGTTATTGTTTGTGATGGGTTTAATCAGAGTATCTGTAGAAATGGGGGTTAAGGCAATCCAGGAGGCAACATGATTTTTTGGGTGAAAGGTATTTCTTTTCTTTCGAATAGTGGTAAGTGGTTCACAATGTCTTCCACAAATTCCCTCAATTTGAAGAGAAAGATGGAGGCTGTCTCCATTGCATTTAGATCAGGTGAATGAAATGTGTAGTCTACTGCATAGATTTAATCCTCAACAAAGTACTGTTGAGCAATTTGTACCTAACATGAACTTCAATTTTAAGAAGGAGGATTTTCACAGTAAATGCCAAGGTGAGCGGTTTCCCATCTCAGCAGGAAAAGAATAAGTTGCCCGTAATACAGGGCTGTATAAACAGAACCACAGAAGCCGGCCACGCGCTGATAGTGTATCCCAGCACAACATTGAATCGAGGTCGTTCCATATTCACCGGGGAACACCGTATTTCACAATAGCGAGCGGACCTCCTCCTGGAAATCGGTCATATTTGACCTTGCCACCACGTGTGAGACCGCGGACGCGGCTCACATCAGTGTTTATACAACCCCGTATTACGGGCAACTTAATCTTTTCCTGCTGACAACCTTTATGCTGCGCATTGCTAGCCACCTACTGTCACGCCTACTCCAGTGTCTCGTACACTGTCCCAAGGCAATTGTTTTCAGGCATGTTAATACCAATGTCCTGATGATGATCCCAATAATTGTTTAAAGGTGATCGAAACGCCGTCAACTTAATTGTACACCAGATACACTTTCTGAATGAATATTTTTTATTTGTAATGGTGTCTAACTTCATCCTTGTTTGTACTATTGAAATGTCTAACATACAAACAAGTTAATTAGCCTGAGCCTTTTCTGTTTTCTGTTTTTTTAATTGTTATTTGTAATTTCTTGTCTGTTACTTATGCCAAGTAGGATGCAGGCTTGTGTCCCACTTTATGGCCTTTGTCTTAATTTTTGAATCTTTGAATATTAAATATCCTGTCCGGCTGAACAGTTCAACATATATGACTGATTTTGAGTCTATATTCATCCTTTTGTCTTAAATCGGTGGTGCAAGATGAGAGCAGATACAGATGTGGCACCTGAAACAACAGACCTACAGTTTCGGAGAACAGCTTGAATGTCATGAGTGGATTCTGGCTTGCCACCTGAAGACAGGTGATTCTCCTGGTATGTGTTGTGGCGTCTGATGTCGTAGGGTAATCAGGTCTGAGAAGTGACTTAGAGGTTAGTATGTGTGGTAGCGTCTTTGGTGGAGTGAGAGTTGGGGTGCATGACAACATGCTCAGGAGTGGGTATGTTGAGTAAGCCCTGGAGGGGAAAGTCAAGTGAGCAGTTTTTGAGGTGAGGCGGTAGGCATGAGAGAAAGAAATGCAGAGCAAGTTTTTGAGGATTTCTATTATCTCACAGAGGCAAACCTAATTTCAGTTTAGTATTGTGAAATTTGAGAAAACTGCATGCTTAGTACAAAAAGAGGAACCTGTAATGCAATAGCCGGTGTAGAATTGCGCCTCACACGAGCATGGTGGGTTAGGGTGATTGAGTTCTTCTCAGGTATGTCAGTTTGAGTATTGTTGTGGTGTCTCCAGACTGGGCCAGGAAGGGTCGATAGAGGGGGCTGTAATGCGGATCTGTGATGGCTACCAGTCGGCCTGACTACCGTTATGGCCATGTCAGAGGAGCAATGATGGTGAGTTAGTTAAGTATGGGGTCATTATCAACAATCAGGGGTAATAGCAAGAGTAGGGTTGGGGGATACTGTGCTTGTGGTGTCATCATCATTTTCAATACCGATCCTGGTTTCAGTGTTGCTGTCGCTAGTCATGGTAGGATCTTTTTGGGGCCTAGAGCAGCCAAACAAAGTGTTATAGATGTGCAGGTGAATCTTAGAGGGTTGGCTCATGGCCTTCCCTTCATCATACAGGTTTATGTGTAGGTCACATTTCTGATTAAGGAAACCAGTGATGATAAGTTTTGTATCGTAGGTGATTTTAGTGTTCTTTGAAAATTTTAAGAGAGCAGAACATGTCAGTCCAGGAGGACATGTCTCTTGTGAGAGAGAGAAAGTCAATTGGAATGGTTGGTGCCCAAGTTGACAATATGACATTTATCTCTGGTTGGCTTTTTAGGCTTTGCCACCAGAACCTGGAGTTTGTGACATACAAGGGGACATTTAGGAAGGTTAGAGGGGTATAGGATGCCTAAATCCTGGAGTACGTGGGGAACGAAAGAATATGTACACCCTGTAACCTGTTGATTTCAAGTTGTAAGAACATGTCTTGCTTTAGGTACTATTTTTAGAATCTACTCAGTGGACAGAAATGACCTGACCCCTGCTGCTGGTTCTCCAGCCAGCAACTCCCTAAATGCATTTCACATCCTTGTATATCTGCTCCTGTAGGACGACCGCACTGGTGAATTGAGCAGCATTCACCTCCCTTCCGTAAGCTTTTCCTCAGCTCATTCATGGTCCCTCGACGTTGATTTTCACTGTAAAGACAGATTGTGGTATTGGTTGAAAATGTCATCTTTGTCTTGATCTTCTTCTGTGGGTGCCCTTGCCCCATTCCCATCAAGCTCACAATCTTAGAATCAGACTCTTTACAATGAAGTTAAACATATAGCAAATGACTACAACCACAGGCATGTCCATACTCTAAATCTCTGTATTGGATTTTGAATCTAAGATAGCAATTCACGTAACACAGTTGGAAACTGGCTTTTCTTTGCTCATATTCTTCAGAGCAGGCGCTTATTAAGTTGTAAGATCGATCTTTTATACTCTAGAGTAGAAAAATTGATTACTCTCTCCCATCAAGTCTGTTTACCATTATTGTAAATTCCTTTTGATCATGAAATATAGTCCTCACTCAACACATTTTCTTTTTTGTCATCTGATGTTTTCCCCTTTCATTTATTGTAGCCAGCATCGAGATTTGTCGACTCAACGGTACTGGCTGGGGACTTAGGAAAAGGCTATCGCAAAGAGGTGCACTATCCATCAACATCGATTCATACGCCAAATCAGAACACGACGCAATTCAGGCATTTTTTATTTATTTCAAAAGGTCACGTAGTAATTAAGGTAAATATTGTGCATTTTGTAAACGACATCAATACAAGCCTGCTGTGTGACTGGATAGATTAAACTGTGCGATGAATTGGAAAACTGAACTAATCTGACAAAGTGAGCATTTTGCTGATCGTAAGTCAATAATATCCTACAGGGAGAACTCTGTGCCGAGTTATGGCTAAATAATATTAGCTACAGTAGTGAAGGACTATTAATGTTCCTGATTAGTGCCCCCTTCACCTGTGTGTTCACTGAAGAGTCATGAAGTCTGTAGATGACCTTATTTTGATTTAGCGCAAATACAACAAGTGATTTGAGTAATTCTTCATGGTAGAGAAAAACCATGATTGAGTTCTCATAGCATTAAAGCTGTTTCTTGGATGATAATGAAAGGTTTGATGTTGACTCCACAGAATCCAGAGTGTAGCTATTTACAACTGCCTACAATTATTATGTTTTGTATTTTTTCTTTTGTCCAGCCCTGAAGAAGATATTGCTTCATGAAACACTTGTTGGGTGATTTAAAACCACATTTGAACATAGCTTATTTAATTAAATTGACTAATAGATATAAGTTAAGGAACCATATTGGTGTTTCCAGCACATTACTTTAAGATTTGTAGACTCATCATGTCTTCATTTCTGTCATCCCTCATTATATAGAATCTTTTTATGATGCTGGTCCTTTTGAACTTCATCCGCTCTACAAATCAAATGAATAGAGACTTGGGTTCTTAAAAGTTATATATTCCTTTTTAAATTGTTACAGCTGTTTTCTATATTTCTAAAAAGTTCCAAAGGTTTCGGCCAACACAACTCTACATGTGGTGTCTCCAATGACTTCTGTATACGGGCCATATGGATCTACCAACATACAGATGATTACTTTGCATCAAGTAAATCTTAGGGAATACGTTTTCTGCTCGTTAACATGTCTTAGCTTAGCTGCCACTGCATACATAATCTATAGTAAATTCCAGACCTATTACTCTTAACTAAAACCAATAACTCTTTCCTGAATATCAGAACCTTACAGCAGGATATATCTTCCATCCGTTCACATCTCCCTCAAGCTAGCCTACATGCACCCAGATATACTGTGACTAATCTAACAGGGCTCGGATATAAATTACAGAGCACATAAAAAATAGACAGACATATTAAAAAACACAACTCGATAATACCTCAATTGCACTGGTTCGCTGCGGTATCCAATCGCTTCTCTTGCACCTTTTTGTGACATAATCAGTGATGTCAGTAGGTGAGTAAGGGTTCAATATTCCATTTTCGGGTCGCAAAACAGTTAGAGATTTTGCCAGGTGACTGGTTTGCGACACGAATATTTTTGGACTACGACCAATGTACTAATTTGTCAAAATGCAAAATTAGGCATCCAAAAGGAAAATACCTTGCCTCATGCATATTAATGAGGCAGGATTCCCTCTGGGACGGAGGCCAGAGATGGATAGCAGATCTTCATTACTGTATTGGCATTCGCAAAAGGCTGACACTGCAGATCCCTTCCTTAAATGCTGACACTACAAAAACTGCCCCAAATAAGAAAAAACTGGCATGATGTGAAGGGCTTTGGGGGGCAGTTCTCTGGATTGCAGTGTGCTTCCCCAAGTGCCCGCATCCAACATTCAAAAGAAAGTGGGAGTTGCCCCTCATGACCAATCACACTTTGCGAATAGATATCATCCCCTTTCAGCTATCAGCAACCAATCAATGAATTGCTCCTGCAATTGCAGTCCTTAAACCTTAAGAAATCTCACTGTAAATCATGAGGATGAGGGGACACAAAACCCTCTTACACGGTCAGTCTAAGGGGTCACTACGCACATCTGAGACAATGTACCGGGGTTGCACCTTTTTGTCAGGGTCAAAGGGATTGGACATAATCAACATCTACTTAAAAGTCTTATGATTGTCCGTCAAAGCAAAAGAACATCAGGTTCGCATCATAAAAGTGGCCTCATCACATCTCAAATAACATCCTGCAATCAGGTAGGTTTACTACATTAATCAGGTGGATGTATAATCACAAACATCATTATTCCTAACACTACAAACAGTGCTACAATGGAGGTCCTAACCCTCAACAGAAGTCTCCTTATGGCCAATGTAACTTCTTTATATAAAATAGAAATAATCCAACAACAGATCTATTCCATTATCCTTACCATAACGTTGATCACCATTACCCTATCTAGAGACCTCATCCAACTAGTCAGAGACATAACCACAGACTAACTGAATCAAAACTCTGTCCTTCTGTAAACTCTAATTCAACCCTACGATGGTGAAACCACTAATAACAAAAAATATAAGATTTCAGTGTATACTTTATTTTGCTTATTTCACTCAAAATATATAATCTTAATTTTGAATGTCATTATTTTCATATCTTCATAATCGCTTTCTTCATATTAGTGCCTTCATTGTTACATAATACGAAATGTGGAACATTAAAGAAAAGCACATATTGATTTAACCAGGACTGCCTAGGTCACTGTTAATGGTTTGAATCAACCCTTTCTGCTTTAGTTAGACACTCACCAGGAGCTTCCAAGGAGTTCTTTTACACGGTTTATCAAAAAGCCATCTCGATATCACCTCAACTCTGTTTTCTGATTAGGGTACCATGAACAAGGCTTACCTGGGCAGAGTTCCAGAATTCCAGAGGAAACTTGCCCGCTTCCACACTCCCAATCCAAACCTGCAATCTGTGACAGCACACCTGACCTCCCAAAGAACCATCAAGCTGAACAAACATGGAGGTAAGTCTTTAGAGGCACGCCTCCTGGATTCTAAGCAGTGGCGTTCATTATATCTCAAGCAGTGCTTAATTTGTAGAGAAATAAGAGCCCAGGTTCACATCAGCCGGCTGCTACAGCTTGCACCACACATTGCCCTTACCAGAGTTGCCAATAACAGTACCAACACAACTACTAACCATCACACTCCTACAAGTGTGACAGTTCAGACTGTTCCAGGGCCCCAAAGCTATAAGAGTAGCTTGCATGGCAGGTATTAGTCATTTTAAATGTATATTGAATTAATAAACAACTGTTGTTGTGCTCATCTCCAAATCAGATAAACAGCGCCACCATGTGGTAGACTGTCATAAGTGACAGTGTTGACAATGAAGTGCCGGTGCTGAGTACCAGAAACCATAGGCTCAAATTAAGCACTGATCTCAAGCCTTCAGGCAGTAGCAAAGACAAATCATTTCAGGAAAGACCTCACACTAAACAATTTCGGCTTGCTCAGGGTCGGACGGGCCTATAGGGCAATTTGGCAGTGCCCGAAGGGCTGGTCAGACAGGTCCGTGTATGGGCTGTTTTTTTTACTGTTTGTGGGCCTGTTTTATGGTTTGGTGGGTTGATTTGTTACTGTTGACTACTGCGATATTACCACAAACATTGCATGCACAAAGCGCTAATGCATGCAATCTCCCATACAGAAATCCTGTGCAGTTTGTCTGTACATGTTTAAAACTGTCCTGAATTGCAAATGTGCGTCACCTTTTTAGCTAACTGAATTGCTCATGGAAGTCACTTTTAATTTCATGCCTGTGCCTATTTTCTGTCCCAATACGACCCTTGGCTCACTTAAAATTAAATTCCACATCCGGGGGAAAGCGACTGAAAAATATCAGATTTGGGCCCTCAATTCACTAATAAGAGTTTAACTTCCCTCACATGACTTGGAAGTGATCAAACTAAGACCCCAGTACTTAATAAAAACTATTAAAAAATAAGATTCAACAGCTGTAATTGAATTTCACTTGACGAAGCTCATGGTTTTGTAGCATCTCATAAGCAGCTATCAACGCATTCCTTTAGACCATGTGGTTGAACTCAACGCACAAAATCAATCCAGTATGTTTCTCTTTTTATTGCACTCTTATTACACTAAACTCACCAGGGACTTTTTCACAGGTTGCAACATGTGAAAGCAAAATTGACTGATGTTCTGTTTAATACCTGAAAAGTGCCAGGTTTTGCCTGTTGGCTACTGCCGCTCAATGCGCACTTTTATTTACTCCCCTTCTAAACGTCATAGAGCTGCTTGTGTGTACAAGAGATACTTCCACACTTGAGCATTTAGAGAGGTGCATCATAAAACTGTATCACATGTATTGTCCTGGCTGTATCTGAATGCATGGAAGTGGTGCACCTGTTATCTTTAATAACGTAACCATAGTTACTCAAATTTCAATAGGACTAAGGGCCTGATTACGCTATTGAGTGGGAAACCTCCCGACAAGCAGTCGGCAGTCCAACCATCCAATTACGATGCAACCTCCTGGCTGGCGGTTGGAAAGTGCTTATTTACATGGCAGCTTGTGCTTTGGCCCAGGAAAAGCACAAGCCGCAGTGTAAATCAGCACTTTGTGCACATCCATGTGCCATGCACCTTGTGGTGTATGGCTCATGGTGCCTGGAGGCACTACAGTGGCCCATGAGGGACGAGGGCCATGTTTGGGGCCCCTAAAGTCCGTTTTCGACAGCCTTTCCATGTCAGTCTTCCCGTCATGAAAAGGCTGTTGGAAAGGGACATTGTAATCCTGACGGTGGTGCCTGCCTCAAGGCCGCCTCTTGCCGGGACTGCGATTCCGACCGCTGCCCTGTTGGGATCTGAGATCCTGGCGGAGGCGGCGGTCTTCCCCCGACCGCGGACAGTCCGATTGCATGCATCGAAATGTGGCGGTCGGGCCGAAGGGCTGTCTGTTGGTCAGATCGCCACCGACGGCCTGTTAGTGGCGGTCCGCCTGACATTATGGTCAGGCCCTAAGTGCCTAAGTTGGGTGCAAGTGCAAATGGTGTAAAGCTCCTCGGTACAAACAGGCCTGACGTCACAAGTTCACCTCTTGCTATTTGTCCACACTTATAGGCAGTAATACTGGGATGCCTAATAACTCTTTTAAATTAAGAGTCGTGTTAGAAGAGACCAATACTTCAATAGTAATAGTTTCTTTTGTGCACTATGTGTGATGTAAGAAATGTACCACAACTACAGCTTGCCTTGTTGGGTTGGAATGATTTGCGCACAGCATGATATTAGTGACAGACAAGTAGGCATCAAAATATGTTGTGTGCCATGTGTATTCCTTGACTTGTTTCATTCTTTGCTTCTTTTATCAATGAGTATATGTGTCACAGCTCCCTTCAACTATATGGGTTTTCCAGCTTTGTAGAAGTTTGCCAATGTTTTTTGACTTCTCTACTGGGCCGGGGGCGCCATGGACATCTTCAAAGTCCAGATAAAATCCATCTATAAAGCACCATCATATGCACTCAGACGTTACGGAGCACATTCTCATATTTCAGAACACACTAGCAGCTTTTGTTATGAATATTTCGGTTCCCCAGTGGTCGACCTCCTCCTCTGAGGAGCTCTTAAAGGGGCCATCCTGTGAATGATGTCACAATGTATCTGAAAACCCAGGCTGACATCATCAAACGAAGCAGCATTCTAGAACGCTAATTGTAGGTGACTGCTAGAGATGCAGGACCTGGTCAAGAGAACACTAGATGGCCCCTTTAGGAGTGGCCCCTTTAGGAGTGGCTCTGTGCCTCCTTTCACTTTCCTCATCTCAGTATGATGCTGATTGTGCTAAGTGCTCACTGATAACAACTGGTCTGGTCAGTGGGACATGAGTTCAAAGCCAGATCAATATTTCTCATCCTTCCAAGGTCAACAAATTAAGCACCCTAAAATTAGGAATTATTATCATATAGAACACATTTCTCATTCTCCCCTTTTCAAATTGATCCGTAGCTTGGGACTCCACTGAGGGTTTAAATTCAATTGTTCAACTGAACCAAAGAGCAAATATTCGTTTTTTGCATAAGCAGTTCTATAACATAATTTAGAAATATCAAACAATGAAATCTAGGTTTCCCACTTAAATACTCTCACCAGCCTTACTGGATGCTTAAACCCCACCATTCAGATGTCAACTGTCATCATCTTCACATCCCATTCACCAGGGTGTTCAGTGTTTGCATACATTTAAAAAAAACAAAAAGCAAAAAATATGCAGCATCTCGGAACTGATGCCTCGCCCCAGCTGCGCACCGCTTCCCTGACAACGGTCTTTGCATTTCAAGCCCTCTTCAATGGCTTCTTCGAAGACAACACCGTACCTCACATCACAGCTTTGCAGCATCTCAGGACCGTCGCATCACTTTGATCTGCCTGATGTATCTTCGACGCAGACCTTTGCAACACTCTGCAAACCAGGATTTAAGGTACTTTGTTCAGCGGACCAAACTGGACCCTTTAGTCAGCCGACACTCTATCACAGTGAGCCTGAACTTGTGACCTTGTCCCAGTCCGGTTCGACCAGATATCCACAGTTGGCGCTTTGTGCTTTTTGGTGCTATTTTCACTGAAGTCTTTAAACTTGCATTTCTACGGCTCTACTAATTGGATTTCTGTTGTTTTGGTCCTGTTTTATTTATTAAAAATAACTATTTTTCTAACATGGTGGGGGATCCTTTTTGTGTAGTTTTTTACTTTATTACTGTTTGAAGTGTTGCACAAATACTTTACACATTGCCCCTAGGTTAAGCCTGACTGCTCTGTGCCCAGCTACCAGGGGGTTGAGCACAGGCTAATTTAGGGTTGGCTTGTGCCTCGACCTGACAAGAATTGTGGTTGCTGCTTTACCAGGGCTCACACCCCAGGCAACCAACAACCCAGCTTCTTACACAGGACAACTAATTGATTCATTATGAGGGGAGAAGAGGTTAGCCAACCATGTATCGGGTCTATTTTTGGAGGTGGAAAAGCATGACAACCAGGTGGTGTTTGGTATATTTTTGTAGAAATTGAGGTGAGACATTGTGGAATACTTTGTAACATTTGGGCTGAAAAGCATTCAAAACAAATCCACGTCAATAAACGATAATATAGTAAGTGCAAAATTCTTATCTTTAGGCCTGAGGACCTGTATGTCAAGGCCCTGGGCTGAATGGGGATACGCTGAAGGGTGGGTGTAGCTAGCATGGGAGACCACCACTACAGAAGACAAGTGGTGCCGTGTGAGCCTTAAGTGATGAGTTCGCCCAGTGGCGGAGTTCTGAGTGAGGTCGCTGACTTGGCCTCCGCAATTGTAAGAACAGCCACAGTGGCGGAATCGCTGCATGAGCCCCTCGCACCACCTGAACTGCACCTACAGTGAGAAAGTAACAGCGGTGCCTAACTATGGGGAACGGAAGACCGAAAGTGCAGAAGAAATTTAAATAACATTACAACCATGTAACTGAGAACCCTTTTTGAGCTGTGGGGTATTGCGTTTTTTTTTTTTAAATGCAAGATTAAAGTACTTACTTTTAACTAAAAGGTGAGTGCTGGGCTGGACAGTATGTTATTGTGTCTGTTGGTCTACTGTTGAGATCTGAGCTTTCGACTCCCACACTATCTTCCTAAGAAGCCCTCCACTGCTCGCCCTCGCTATCCTGAGAGTCAAGTTGTACTTGGCCATTTTTGAGTAGCTATAGTATAATGGCCTACAGGCAACCTAAACCACCATGTTTGGGGCCCAGTAGCCCTTGTCTGCTATGTACCCTCCCATCACCCCGCATAGGATCTGATATCTTGTATCAATGGTTGCGAAGGGCATTCCTGATAAAGTAACCAGGCTCCTGCACATCTCCACTCTTCTGGCAAACATTACATGGCCAGCATCTCTCTAGGACAAGTTCTCACCTCAAAAATATTCATGAGCTAACAGGAACACGATATCACAATAATCACACCCACGCCTGGGCAACCAAAAGCAATAATTTGCCATGGTAATCCATACCATGGTCCAGCCCCCTGAAACAGACATGGGAGATCCCTTGTCCTGGCTAACAACTTGTCCCTATCCAGCCTGTCCTTCATGTCTAGTGTAATTGAGTGAGTCACCATGGCATGCCTGAAGAGGTGTTTTTTTTCTTAGGCTTTGTCCACTTTAACAGAATATTTCAATAGCCGTTACTGAGGTTGGACGGCATTAGTTCAGGGACAAAGGCGACACAGGCAGATAGACTGCCGGGCTGCCTTTTTACAGCATCAGGACCAGCCATTCTGAGGCATCAAAGCACAGGGATTATTCACCTGCCTCAAACTCAAAGCGGACAGCACAGAAACCCTCTTCATGGGGAGCACTGGTAACAAATGTAATAATGGGCTGTAGAGGCCTATACTGTACGATGTCACTGCCATCTGCCACAGAGAGAATCCTTGTACTTCAGGGCGGCCATTAAGATGCTTGTGCAGCTGTGATGAAGGCTGAAGTTGACAATGCCATGGGCTTCCTGGAGGAGCCTTGGGGCAACCAAAGGGAAGACCCCAGAATGCTGGTATCCGAACGGCGTTCTGAACGTTACCCTGCT
Organism: Calotriton arnoldi; assembly: GCA_963921515.1. Classification (NCBI taxonomy): domain Eukaryota; kingdom Metazoa; phylum Chordata; class Amphibia; order Caudata; family Salamandridae; genus Calotriton; species Calotriton arnoldi. The sequence goes on along the minus strand of CAWUFW010022841.1, from coordinate 66,068 downwards.
CAGCAGGCACACATGTGTCCTGACTGCAGTGCCAGGATGTAGAGGGTGAAGGCGGGCACCAGAATGGGTCTTGAATGTGGGTGGAGACGGTGCAGGGCAATGCCATGGCACAGAAGTGCATGCGCGATAAGGGGCCACAACAGAGGGCCCGGAACGTGGGCAGACGTGGTGGTTTGAACGCAGGAGGCCCAAAACTTGCAATCCAGGTCAATGGACAGGGGCTGTTAGGGACAAAGAACAGGGGTCAATAAAAATGAAGAGGAAGTCTTGTGAAAGCATGGTGGGTGTAAAACAAGGGAGTATAGAAAATATAGATTGTGGGGAGTGGCCAAATGGTGGGTTCTCCAGAGAGGGATAGAGATGAGTTGTGGGGAGAAGTAAACAGAATTCGTACACGTTTAATGCATGCAACGCTAGTGTTCCACAACCTGGAAAGAGCGTGTCAGTAGTGGTATATGAAAGCGTAAACAGGAGATAGCCAGATCACTATTCCTACCAGGCAGAACTGAAGAGGAAAGGCCTAGAACGCCTCTCTGGAGCCCAGTAACCAGAGGGTTGACGAGATCTACCACAATCAGCAGGTCAGCATCATCCAAGGATTGAGCATCGCCATCTACACACAGGAGAGCACATTAGTCCAGGAGCTGCACAGAGCAAAATGAACAGCATGCACAAGAGGCCAAATATGTACACAAGTCCAGCTTCAACATCAGTTTCCATTCGTGCAATGCTTTCTGGCATGCACGGAAGCCATGAACTATCAGAAGGACATGTCGCAAAAGCATTTTCGCTTAAGCACTCCTTGAGTACATGCTTTTCTAGCTGTCTCCCTCATTTGCTTCTCTCCACCCTGCACTCCATGTAGTTCTCTCTTCATCGTGCACATCTCCCCCAACAGCGCATCATGTTGCTCTCTCTCACCTGTGTGCTTCTTCCCGCACACACTGCGTGTTGCTCTCTCTCCACTGTGTGCTTCCCTCCCAGCTGCACATCATGTTGCTCTCTCTTCATCATGTGCTTCTCTCCCAGCTGCACATAATGTTGCTCTCTCTCCACTGTATGCTTCTATCCCAGCGGCGCATCATGTTGCTCTCTCTCACCTGTGTGCTTCTTCCCGCACACATTCTGTGTTGCTCTCTCTCCACCGTGTGCTTCTCTCCCAGCTTCACATGTTGCTCTCTCTTCATCGTGTGCATCTCTCCCAACAGCGCATCATGTTGCTCTCTCTCACCTGTGTGCTTCTTCCTGCACACACTCTGTGTTGCTCTCTCTCCACCGTGTGCGTTTCTCCCAGCTGCACATCATGTTGCTCTCTCTTCATCGTGTGCATCTCTCCCAGCTGCACATAATGTTGCTCTCTCTCCACCGTATGCTTCTCTCCCAGCTGCACATCATGTTGCTCTCTCTCACCCGTTTGCTTCTTCCGGCGCACACTCTGTTGCTCTTGTCTATGTCCCTCCCAGTGTTGTTCTCTCCCTCATATGCGTCTCTGGCTCCTTGTTGCTCCCTCCCCATTGTGCGTCTCTTCACTTCCTCCCCGTCCCACTCCCCAGACTCACTTCACCGCTGCCCACATGCTATCCCCTGCGTTCCTATTTTTTTTTCTTCTTATTTTAACTTTTGTTTTTTGGACGGCTAAATAAAGCTATTTTTGTGCTGCCACATTTTGATATATATATATTTTTGATTCATCTTACATCTGTAAATGAAAAAGATGGCGCTACGCGCATATGTCATGACGCATTGAGGAGCACCTACAAAATAGCACAGCTGTCATCAACTGCATCATTGTACCATTTTTTCTTTCCTTTTGTTCATGCAATAGAGCATCAGCATTTTCAACAATGCTGTATGACATGGACAAAAGGCCCTGGCAGAGCCTATGTGTCTCACATGCGAGAGCCATTGGCTTTGCCAATGCTTGTTTTAGAGTGTGTTTCTGTTGCTTGCTTAATTGAAGCATTTGCTTGCCTTGGTGGCTTATACATGCAAATGTGTTCATCTCTGAGGGACCTTGTCTCAGGTTTTTTGTTGACAAAAACTGTAATAAGCAATGTGTTTCCTGTTTGTACAATGGGATGTTCGCTTTCTGTATGTGATTAGTGTGGATTTTCTGAAAATGTCTGGTCTGCTGATTCTGTAATCACCATCCGCAGTGGTTCGGGCTGTGCTTGGTCAGAATGAACTAATCCCATACATTTACATATAAAAGCCTAAGGCGAGCAAGGTGCCCTTGATAATGTAAACACTTGAGGGTGGATTTGAATGTGCAGATGGAGGAGGGGGTGGAGTCTGAGGAAGACCCGCGAGCTGGTTCTCCTCCGGACACGGGACGCATGTCCACGAGCCCCCACTCACTTGAGTCTGGTTACAACTTGTTGACATTAAAGGGGCCATCCAGTGAAGAGAAAAACACAGTTCTTTTTTATCACTCCAACAACACATTTGACATTCTAGAACATTGCTCTGTTTGTTGACTTCGGCTTGGGGATTCAGACATACTGTGACATCATTCACCGGAAGGCCTTTTAGGGAGTTTCTAAGATGCTGCAGGACATGGGAGGCGGAGACAGCTGCTAAATATTTTTTTATTATTATTATATATTTAAACATTTATAAAGCGCAACGTTCACCCAGCGGGCATCTTGGCGCTATCGCATTGTCAGCCAACAGAGGATTCTTTAGTGATTTGCAGGCGGCGGGGGCATCTTATATCGCAGCTAGGTAGGGAAAAGCCAAGTCTTTAGGTTCCTCCTGCAGCTCAGCAGATTTGTATTTGTTCTCAGAGTGTTTGGTAGTTTGTTCCAAATTTTGCGCTGCCCTCACCTGAAAGGATCTCCCACCAAGCCCTGTCTTATTAAAACTAGGTATACAAACCAGTCCAGCTGTGGACGATCTTAAAGACCGTAAGGGTCCTATGTTACGTGTTGCCACGTAAGTCATGGTGTAAAACCATAACAGATAACAGAAGGCTTTTTAACCCGTTGCGTGCGTCCGTCGGCCAACGGCCGTCGCGAGCACTACCTCTGTAGTGCTGCGAACGTCCGTTGGCCGACGCGGCCCCGCCCACTCCGCTAAACCGCCGCACCGCGGCGGAATTGCCGCCGCGGTTAAGCGGTTAAACACCCAGACGATTCTGAACAGTGTTCATTTTATATTTAAGACAGATAATTGGGGGCACTCTCGCAGTCAAAACTTTAGGGCACTTCGCATTGTTTCTCGACTCTCTTGGCCAGCCGCGGTCCATGCAGGTAACAGCGGTGGGGCGGTGGGGCCGGGTGGGGGCGATTTCGAGGGACGATGCAGAGGGAAAATTAAATAAACAATTAATTTTCCTCTGCATCGTCCCTTGGAATCCCCACCCGGCCCCACCGCTGTTACCTGCACGGACCGCGGCTGCTCTTGGCTCAAGCGGGGCATTAGCTGTGTTACAAGGTGCAATCGGAGGTGGCATTAGGTTGGAATAAATTGTAGTTTCCCGTTTCATGGGCACTTCAGGAGAGCGATGTGTTCGGAACTGGCACCCGTGCCCTGAAGCTTTGACGTTGTCAGCCCACGCGGTAATTCTGGCTTTCAGGAGCAGTGCTGCAATTTTACTCTCTGTGGCAGCGCTGATGCCTGGAGATGGAAATTCAGCAGGTACAGATCGCATCTGAATTTCAGTGCTGTCGGGCCCACTCAGCCTCAGTGTCTGAGAGCAAATATCCCATGTTACGCAGAATGGACTTCTCCCAGTTGGCAATGTTTTAGGACTGCAGCTTAGCTACGAGAAAAAAATGCAATGCTTCCTAGACTGCATATCTGCTAGAAGAAAAATATGCAATGCTTCCTAGACTGCATATCTGCTAGGAGAAAAATGTGCAATGCTTCCTAGACTGCATACCTGCTAGGAGAAAAATGTGCAATGCTTCCTAGACTGCATATCGGCTATGAGAAAAATGTGCAATGCTTCCTAGACTGCATATCTGCTAGTAGAAAAATGTGCAATGCTTCCTAGACTGCATATCGACTATGAGAAAAACGTGCAATGCTTCCTAGACTGCATATCTTCTAGTAGAAAAATGTGCAATGCTTCCTAGACTGCATATCTGTGTTGAGATCGATAAATACGATACCAATGTGCACCCTCATGTATGCACGCATAACAGTGACAGTACCAGTAAATCCAATGTCGATGTACACTGTATCTTATGCATGCATGATGACGTCAATCTCAGTGGATGCAATGTTGATGTACGATGTAACAAATGTACATATAATAATGAGAATATGGGTGCTCGCACCCACAAACTCATATCATTGCTGTCTCATTCACCCGAGATGACCTCTCCATCAGTGGCGCAGCTAGACCTTATGACGCCTGTGGCAGTCGGGGTGTTTGCCGCCCCGCAGCAGCTGCAAATGAGAGCGGGAGGGATGGCGACGGTCTCTGCAGCAGCCGCCCCGCGACGGCGCAGGTAAGAGCGGGGGGCTGCCACCCCCAAAACTCATGCTGCCCGGGGCGGATCGCCCCGCCTGACCCCTCTCTTTCTACACCACTGCTCCCCATCAACTCCAAGTCAGAGATACGTGGTCAGACAGGCCCTGCAACCCAAGCCTACCGATTGACAGGTCACAGGTGGGGTTACACTTAGCCCAAAGACAAAGGCGCACCCAAGGAAAACCCTAATCGACCCCACAGATAGGTAGTTACACCATAAACAGGACCTAGGAGATTGGCCAAAATAAAACACGTTTGCCCAAAGGAGCGCTTTCCCAAAATACCACAAAATTTGATGACACATGAAGTTAGGAACACTCAGCTCATCAGGACACGACATGTACACCGCACGGGGTGATCACGCACTTACCACCCAGGAAATCTGGACACACACACACTGGCCCGCACTAGCTTTCCCATAGTTCAAAAGACATCTGTGTCACCCTTATCAGATGGTTGTATGTGTTATTTATGACTATGATGCTTTTCAAAGACTTTCAAAGTGTTTTATTGTACCCACAAAATGTATATATGTGCGGCCAAAGCCTCTGTACGTTGAGACTGTCTTCGGACGCGCCTTTGTCGATACTCTCCCGGCTGCTGCGTTTAATTAAACAAACTTGTTCCTGTTTGCCAAAGGCTTCTTGTCTTTTCATTTATTTAAGGTAAATTCATATTCAAGCAACATCTGCTATGAGAAAAATGTGCAATGCTTCCTAGACTGATCCCTGCTATGTGAAAAACGTGCAATGCTTCCTAGACTGCATTTCTGCTATGAAAATAAAATTGCAATGCTTCCTGGACTGCATAAAGTGCAATGTTTCCTTAACTGCATATCTGCTATGAGAAAAATGTGCACTGCTTCCTAGACTGCATTTCTGCTATGATAAAAATGTGCAATGCTTCCTAGACTGCATATATGCCAGGAGAAAATGTGCAATGCTTCCTAGTCTGCATATCTGTTATGAGAAAAATATACAGTGCTTCCTAGACTGTATATCTGCTATGAGAAAAGAGTGCAATGCTTCCTTAACTGCATATCTACTATGAGAAAAATGTGCAATGCTTCATAGACTGCATATCTGCTATGGGAATAGTGTGTAATGCTTCCTAGACTGCATATCTGCTATGAGGAAAGTGTGTAATGCTTCCTAGACTGCATATCTGCTATGAGAAAATTTTCAATTCTTCCTAGACTGCATATCTGCTATGAGTAAAATGTGCAATGCTTCCTAGACTGCATATCTGCTATGAGAAAAATGTGCAATGCTTCATAGATTGCATCTCTGCTTTGAGAAAAACGTGCAATGCTTCATAGACTGCATCTCTGCTAGGAGAAAAAGTGTGCAATACTTCCTGGACTGCATATCTGCCTGGAGAAAAATGTGCAATGCTTCATGGAATAAATGTCAACTATAAGAAAAAGTGCAATGCTTCATAGACTGCATCTCTGCTAGAAGAAAAATGCTGAATGTTTCATAGACTTCATCTCTGCTATGAAAAAAACGTGCAATGCTTCATAGACTGCATCTCTGCTAGGAGAAAAAGTGTGCAATAAATATTTCCTGAAATGCATATCTGCTAGGAGAAAAATGTGTAACGCTTCCTAGACTGCATATCTGCTATGAGAAAAATGTGCAATGCTTCCTCGACTGCATATCTGCTAGGAGAAAAATGTGAAATGCTGTCTAGACTGCATATCTGCTATGAGAAAAAAGTGAAATGCTTCATGGAATAGATCTCTTCTAGGAGACAAATGTGCAATGCTTCAAAGACTGCATTTCTGCTATGAGAAAAAATGTGCAATGCTTCATGGACTGCATCTCTGCTATGAAAAAAATGTGCAGTGCTTCCTGGACTGGAGCTCTACTATGAGCTTCATGGAAGCTGCACAAGCTACCATGCCATTCCCACCCTGGAGGACCCACTTCCTATCCACAGGCGGAGATTTACTCACACAGAAATGTATGCATGAGTAGCCTATTTATGATTGCGAAAGCAACATGCTATTGGTGCTCTATGCGTTTGAATTACACCTTTAAGTAGTTTTAAGTATGAACCACTGTCAGGTTTGCATTCACTGATTCATCAGCAATGCATGTTTGCATGCCAGCAGGTGGTAGGTATGCAGCAATAATGGTGAAATTTGTGGAAAAAGAATAAATAAAAAGCCAAGTGATACATTTTAGAATTAAAAAAACAAGGAACTGGTATATTTTCTGGACAATTCAAGGCATGACAAGTTTTCGGTAGTTAGAGAGTAGTTTTCTGGTATATTTGGATCCGTTTTCAAAAGGTGTGAGAAATATAAAATAGAGCGGTCCCTCCTGGGAATACATATCACACCATGCTTGTTTGTGCTAGAAACTGTGATCGCTAATTATTTTAATCTGTATGAGTTTGAACAGGGATTAGACATGAGTGCGGCTGTGGAGCTCTCAAATGCGCTGCCTTGGCCTATTTGTTGGACCTGAGCATCTCTCAAGCTTCACAGTGACCCAGTGGAACAGTAGCCGACCTCTGCAGTCTGCACAGATAAGCTCTGCTTCTCAATAGTCTTGCATAGGTTTCCTCAAGTGGTCAGCAGGTTACCATGACTGTGACACAAAAGGGTATTCCATACCAAGGAGTGGAAAAGGATGCAAACCCTGCTCCGGGAACCCTAAGGTTTGTATGTTAGACCCTCACCCATTCTATTAGTTGCATGCTTCATCATCTGGTCTCATCCTGGTCCTTAAAACCCTGGGTCACCTTTGCAAGTCTTGATGAAAGCCCTGGACCAAATGGGCCTTGGAGAATAGGGCCGAAACATGTCGATTAATTAAGAGGGTGTAGGGCCATTATATCCCTGAACCAGTTCCCCACATTTGTTTTTATCTGTACCTGAACAACCAATAATAAAGGGAACCTGAGTTGTTCAAGGGACTTTTATCTATTTTAAGACCCTGGCTGAGATAATAATCAAAGTGCTTCCTGGAATATGGCAGAGCCCATCCTTGTTTTTAGGGACCAGTATGAGACCCAATAATGAAGCATGCCACTAATAAAAAGCTGGGTTTACATCCTTTTCCACTCCTGGATATGGGAGGGGAAGGGATACCCTTTTGTGTCACAGAATTAATTAGGAAAATTGCTTCCCTTATCCATTGAAACTTCTCTCTCCCCTTCAGGAGAAGTGCTATGGTTGCCACTCTCACTGGTTATCGTGTTGGCGATACCATGTGACCCATCCAACCAGGTTCACTGTTAGCAGTGTTATCTCGTACAAGTATTTTCTCCTTTGTGGTTGCTCACTCCCACGAGAAATTGATACCAGCATAATCTCACATAATTTCCAACATTTTGCACTATTATTTTTTAGGCAAAAGGCCAGAGAATATGCTATTATGCCACGTCACAAAGCTGAGACTTCATTTGGGTAAAAATCCTATTACGGGACTACAAGAATAACACAAGCAAACAAAATGCAAGTGGTTGTTTTTCATGTGTGAGGTGGAAACACAGCTGCTTGCGTTCAGTAGGCTATTTTTGTAGCACAAAATACGTCCTCATTTTAAAAATGTAAGCAAGAATGCTGTTAGAAATTGGGCTGTTGGTTGACTGGGGAGTAAGCCCTGGTCAAGCAGCAATCACAATCCTAGTCAGGGTTGTGTGTGGACAGGACACAGTCTATTCAGGTGTAAGCGATGCTGTGCCCAGCTCCTCCCTCCCATCCTGCCAGAGATGGCCCATTGAGACGCACCTACGCTCTCATTGTCTATGGCTGTCTAGGATGAATACACAAAGCCCAACTGCCAACTGCACCAAATCATGTGATCTGAGACAGGCTACAGGTGCCAAAATGGCTAAAGCAAGAAAATGGCAACTTTTTAAAAGTGGCATTATCAGAATTGTAATTTAAAATCCGACTTCACCATGAGTTTGGACTTTAAATTGTGATCCCAGAGACTTCAGAGTTGAATCCGCTATATCTTCCCATTTGGAAATTACACTTATAAAATGTAATCAGGTAATCCCAATATTACCCTATGAGAGTTATAGGCCCTGCAATAGTGCACATTTTTCACTACCAGGACATGTAAAACTTAAATGCACAGGTCTACTTTTTAAATACATTGCACCCAGCCCTCTGGGCTGTCCATGGCCTACCCTAGGGGTGACGTATTAAAAAAGAAGGTTTGGGCCTGGCAAAAGGTTTATTTTGCCAGGTTGAAATAGCAGTTTAAAACTGCACACACAGGCTCTGCAATGGCAGGCCTGAGACATGGTTAAAGGGCTACTTAACTGGGTGGCACAATCAGTGCTGCAGGCCCACTAGTAGCATTTAATGTACAGGCCCTGGGCACATGTAGTGCACTTTACTAGGTACTTATAAGTACATTAAATATGCCAATTGGGTATAAGCCAATATTACCATGTTTAGAGGAGATAGCACATGTACTTTAGCACTGGTTAGCAGTGGTAAAGTGTTCAGAGTCCTAAGATCAACAAAAAAGAATTCAGCAAAAAGTAGGAGGAAGGCATAACGTATGTGGATGACCCTGCAGAAAGGGCAATTTCCAACAGATGCATTTCACTGCAAAAATATTTTTATAAGTGCAAAAAGCCAAACCTGGTATTTCATGTGAAAACAGGAAATATTGTTTAATATTTTGTTACATTTCGCATGATTTTTGAAGAGGAAATTATGCTCATTTTACCTAGGTCTTTAAAGCACCCACAAACGAATGTCACTATGTATTTTAATTTGTATTTTTCAAAATGATTAATTCGGCGAGCATCTGAAACGCAGTTCAGAGACCGTTTCAGATCCTTGGCAGCCGAAGCCAGGTTGTGGGAGGACAGTGAAGCAGCAAAAGGCAGTCCATCGGCTATAGGAGTCCCTGCAGTGCTATGTACCCTGGTGAGCGCAACATTGGCATAACACGATGCACAATTAATTCCAGAACCACCGCCTGCCTTCTACCCGATGCCAAGAATCCCCTCTCTTGCTGGCTTTACTTTCTCGGGACTGGCACGTCTTCTAGGTTTTCGGTGGACACACCTTGTGCCTTTTTTTTTGTTTCCTAGTGACCTGGATTCTTGTGACTTAATTCATCGGTGATGTCACGAAGAGGAGCCAGTGATTATTTCATTGGCATAAGCATTTTTTCTGAATTTAGTTTTTCAGCGCAAACCTTTCTTATTGCATAAAACACACATGTGAAGGTGGGGCTGCACCACACCGCCCCATCTCTCCCAGGTGAATGCAAACCTTGGTCCCCAACCTGTCCTGGGCCATTAACAACAACCTGTACATTAAGAAAGGGGCGGGGTTACACTGACAATACGCTAATCGAAGACGCTAGAAGTGGAGGCGCGACAGGGGAGTTCAGCAGAACAGCGACAGTAAAAGGCCTTTTCCGCATTTATTTCTGGCAACATTCTGTTTGCATTCAGACACTCAGATATCTGCAGGATCCCTGGACCACCTCTCAGGAACTGCTGCCAATAATTCTCACATTTTTACATCTGCCGTCTAACAAAAGATCCTGTTTTATAACTTGACATTCGTGACACCCCTGAGGGAAGATGGGAGTTGGTGACATGAGAGGCAGGTGTGTTAAACCTTTCACAGTGCTCAAGAGTGCAAAAAATGACTTGCTACCGTCCTTCTAACATTTACACAAAATTCGAAATGTTTAAGTAGATTTGGAAGTGTAAAGGAGGCCGGATTCGTTCAGTGCTGATGTGGGACTGAACCAGGCACGTGGTACATGGTAGAAAAACATTTTACATCCGGCTAGAGACCCCCTAATGCCCTGATGCTTTGTGTTAAATGTCTCATGCTTTCATTTAAAACTACCTACACTGCAGACTCAGAGACACTTCAATTATGGGACAACATATACACGTTAAATGTATCATTGCCATGCAGCATCAGTTATCGTCACTCCTGGCTACTGTGGTGCTTTTACCATTTTTAATCTTGGAACATTTAAATGACACTCTGAGTATCTCATGGTGTGCTATGCCACTCTATGCTGTAATATGTCAACCTTTGCTGTGTTAGTGTACTGCTCACTGTTATCCAGCGAGGGCCAGACTTCGGTCTGTACAGCAGAAACCTGAACCCACGTATCTTTAAATCCCAACAGGTGGGCTCACGGACAACATTGACTGCAATAATACATTTAGTGCACTGTGGAAAATTGTGATATTTTGCATAAATTCGTAACGGCCATATGGAGGACACTGCTATGAAAACACTGCACTGGTGCAAGAAATGAGGACAGGTGAAGCTGTAAGCACCATTTTTGCTGCCAGTGCAGTGCTGAATGGTGTAAATGGTATTTGCCCCAAAAATATGTGTTCCGTGTTAACACTAGTGAAATCATTTTTTACCATAAAGGAAATGGTGAAAATAATTGCTGTTCATTATTTAAATTTAAAAGATGGAACAAAGTTTTCAGAAAACCAAACTGCTCCATTTATTATTATTAAAGTATTACAAATAGTCTACAATCTTTAATTATTGTTTAAGGGTTGGATCAGGGCCTAAAAGGATTTCTTAGAACCTCTTTTACTCCTATTATTGTCTCAATACGAGGTCCCCAGGTGGAGCTCTTGCAAGTCGTCCTGAATCTGAGGAGTCCTTCCAGAGGTTGTGTCTGTCGACTTATTAGCACCACAGTAGGGCCCTGTCTCAACCGAAATGGATTAGAAGCCTCAACCCACTCAGCTGCTAACCAGCAGCTCCACTTCGAAGATTGTTCCAGCATGAATGATGTGACTCGACTACCTTGCACTGCCTTAGCCTCCCGGCCACTTGGCGCTCTCACACTACCATCCTCCACCATGGCCCAATTATAGCAAAGCACAATGGGAGCGCAAAACAGCTCTAGATGACACTACCGCTCCCCCTTCCATCCTATTGATAGTGGCAGCGAAAAACCCCACCCCTGCTGCATGATAATTGCCCATCCTGAAGGCTGTGATGAAACAGGGGTGGGATTTGTGGTCCTACACACAAATTAAACCAAGAGGGGGGAGTTGGACTACTCAATCTTTGCCAAATTACAAACTGAACCCTCCCTCTTCCTTGCACGAGCTCATTTACAGCAAAGATGGCTGCAAAATGGAGGGCGGCTCATCCGGTAATGAAATAGAAAGGGGGCGGATGTAGAAGAGGTAAGGAGGCAGTAGACTCAGGGAGTTATCTCCCAATAAATTCAAAGACGTTGCCATCTTTAAATGATGTTAAGACACACCTTCTTTATTAACAAAACAAATCCTTTCCAACAGAATTTGTATTCTGTTTATACACTTACTATGATCAGGGCCACTGGATTTATGCGATTGCGCGGCCGCTGCAATTTACGCATAATTATACATTTGCCGCATTTGCCACAGAATCCATCATCTGCGGCATAATCTGCAGATTTGAACAAAAAAAATGGTTTCTAGTTCAAACAGTTCAAAAGTTACTAAATGCGCGACCACAGTGTTACCGCACAGTGGAAGGCCCTTTGCAAAACTGGACTGGTCACCTTTCTGTTACTTATTGCTATATTTGGATGTTAAACTGGTACTAAGGAGGTGCAACCAATGCCCAGAGAGTGTTACCAAGTTTAAAAATTATGAAATAATGAAGTAATACTATTACAAAATGTGCTGCATTATATCGCATATTTTGCCTTTTCTTGCTGCATAATTTACTCAGCCCTGCTGCATAATTTGGCCCTCTCCGGCCACATAATTAAGTGGCTGTTACTATGATCACTCAAAACGTTATATAATAAAATCTGATGACGTTATTCTTCTGTCAGAAAGACTTTGAGTCATACAAACATTACATACTTATCTTTTCATTACAATTTTTAAAGATACATGCCATTAAATACCGATGGCATCAAACCAGACACAAGTAGCTGCCTGCCATAATACTGCAGACTCTGCTTATACGGCTAGTTAGTCCACCACTTAGTGGTAAATCCATAGCAAACAGCATTTCTGCCCTGTTAGCACTAACTCACATTTGTAGTCGAGAACAAGTTGAGCGGAATCTACAGGGGCTACAAAGCTGCTGTTATGGATGGCAGAATGTTGACCTCACCTAATTTTATTCCAGTTTGATGAATTGACTGCTAACTTTGTTTATCAGCTGGCAGAAAGATGTGGCCAACAAAACTGTGTCAGATTGATATTGACATGAAAAATATCTGCATACAAACCCGCACATATCTATCTACAAAATAGCTAATATCTACAAATATCTCGATATTTTAAAAAAGTTTGTCCCCCGCTCGTGTAACCTGCTCCTCAACAAAAGACAAAATAATTAATGTATGCTTTGTGATCAGCTTTCAAATCACCATCCCCGGGCCCGAATTATCCTAGGAGACATTTGAGTCTTTTTAATGCAATTTTGTATGTCATATCTGTATGCAATACCTTGTATGGAGTAATTATTCTGTTTGATTCTTGATTACGTCATTTATACTTCTCAAGAGTAAGGCTAAGTTACAACACGGCTGAAACGGTGTTTTGACAAAATATCAAGTTCAAAATATCAGATGCAGAAATATCGGGAAAAAAATATTGTGACATAATCTTGTAATGCAGAAATATCGTCATCAAATATATCGATTTGTTAGCTAAGCAATATCGTTTTCAAGAATATTGTTGCTGTAAATATCGTTTTCAATAATATAGTTGTAAAAAATATGACTTTTTAATTATTTTTATGTGTGTTTGTTTAGATATTAATTTTCTGGCTTATTATTGTTTGTATAATTGTTATTAATAGTTTTAAATATAGTTTGTAATGTTATGCTATTTATAATTTTTAAATAATTCATAATAGTAATTTATATTATTGTAGCGGGTTGCTAGGTTTGTAGGGGTGTAGGGTGGGAAGTTAAGTATAATTAATTAATAATTAACTACTCATTTATTATTGACTGTCTAACTGATTATTAATTATGTAAATTGTGTAATAACTATATTTTGTAAGTTATTTGTTAGGTGCGGGTTGCTGGGTTTGCAGGGGCATAGGGTGGGAAGTTAATTAAGTAATAATGAACAATGTATTAATAAATATTTGATTGATTATTAATTATGTAAAGTGTGTAATAATTATATTTTTTAAGTTATTTGTTAGGTGTGGGTTAGTGTGTTTGAAAGAGTATAAAGTGGGAGGTTAATTATTAATTAGTACATTAATTGATAAATAATTATCAATTGATTACATTAATTAATAATTAATATATACATTAATGATTAAATATTAATGTATTACTTTACATTTATTTAGCTATTAAATTTTTTAAATTGTGTTATATTTGTTTATTTTAGTTATATTTTAAGTGTAGGCTCCTAGGTTTGTGGGGGTATACTGTGGTAAGTTAATTAAGTAATAAATAATGGTTAATTTGTTTTAATTGATAATTAATTATTAAATTGGTTAATAATTATGTTAATTGTTTAACTCTTTTTATATATAATTTGTTTGGGTTAATTAGTAAAGTTTATATTAAGAGTTTTATATTTTTATTAAATTAATAGGGTTATGTTTCATATATGTTATGTGCTTGAAGTGAAGTACTTTCCCTACTGTTGCACAGACCGGAATGGAAATAGTTAATGTTACCCCTTCGGAGTCCAATGCCTTCCCTTCTGTTGCACTGACTGGAGAGGAAATAGTCAATTTTACCCCTCTGAACTCCAGTCAGTGCTTAATTTGTAAAAAAAAAAAGTGGCGGGCCCTCGTCAAGAGGCCACCGCAGTTTGCACCACACATTGCCACTGTAATACACAACTACTAACCATCACACTGTTACAAGTTGACAATTCAGACTGTTCGAGGCCGTCAAAGCTTTAAGAATGGCTTGGATGACAGGCATTAGTTGTTTTTAATGTATATTGAAATAACAAACAACAGTTTTTCTGCTCATCTTTAAATTGCACAAGTGCAGGTTCTGGCAATTAAGTGCTGGTGCCGAGCACTAAAAACCACCGGCTGAAATTAAGCACTGACTCCAATGCTTTGCCTACTGCTGCACAGACTGGAGTGGGAATAGTAAATGTTACACCTCCGGAGCCCAATGCTTCCCCTATACTGTTGCACAGACTGGAGTAGGAGTAGTAAATGTTACTCCTTTGGAGTCCAACGGTCTCCCTGCTGTTGCAGTGATTGGCGTGGGAATAGTAATTTTTACCCCTCCTGAGTCCAGCGCTTTCCCTACTGTTGTACAGACTGGAGTGGGAATAGTCAATTTAATCCCTCTGAAGTCCAGTGCTTTCCCTAATGTTGTACAGATTAGAGTGGGACTAATAAATTTTACACCTCCGGAGTCCAATACTTTCCCTACTGTTGTACAGGCTGGAGCGAGAACAGTAAATTTCCCCTTCCGAAGTCCAACACTTTCCCTACTGTTGCACAGATTGGAGTGGTAATAGCAAATGTTAACCGTCCGAAGCCCAATGATTTCTCTATTGTTGCACAGACGTGAGTGGAAATAGTAAATGTTACCCCTCCAGAGTCCAACGCTTTCCCTACTGTTGCACAGATTGGAGTGGTAATACCAAATGTTAACCGTCCGAAGCCCAATGATTTCTCTATTGTTGCACAGACGTGAGTGGAAATAGTAAATGTTACCCCTCCAGAGTCCAACGCTTTCCCTACTGTTGCACAGATTGGAGTGGGAATAGTAAAAGTAACCCCTCTGAAGTCTAGTGCTTTCCCTACCGTTGTAAAGACTGGAGTGTGAATAGTAAATTTTTATTTACCGATGTCCAACGCTTTCCCTACTGTTGCACAGACTGGAGTGGGTACAGTATATGTATTACTCCCAGATTTAAATATATTTGTTATGTTGTTTAACTATATATATTATTAATATTTGTTTATTTGTTTGATTTGAGAGTATTTGTATATATATATATGTATACTAAAAATATTTTTAGTAATTTTGTTTGATATTTATTTAATTTTGTAATTTATTTAATATTTTGCTTTTGATTTGGTAATATATATATATTTAAATATATATATGCGTGTGTGTACATATATGTTTATGTATATATATATATATGCTTTTTATAGTAGTAAACAAAAAAACATTATTATAATGTTAAATTTATATTTAATAATAGTGTTTCATTATATATGAATATATAAATATACACACACATATTTATGTGTGTATGTTTATATAAGTAAATATTTTTATATAGGATTAAATGTTACTTAAATTGTTAAATTTACATTATATTCATGTTATATATGAAAATATTTAAGATTTACTATTTTAAACTATATAAATTTTTAAAAACCGATATTTTTGTATGTTTTTAAATGCTATTAATGTAAAACTATATTTGTTTCGATATTTTTGTACTTACCATTATCAGTATAGGGAAACTATATTTTTGTAATCAATATTTTTGACATGATATTTATGGCCCTCGATATTGTTGGAATCGATATTCTGTCAGAGATCTGGCTGAAACACACCAACACAACTGGAGGAATTATGACTCCTAAACAAACCAAAGAGATGTGGCTTTAGTCTCCAAATGAAATAGAGCTAAATTAATGCTCTCTAAAATTATCCTCCTTGATTTGCAGTTTCTACACAGTACAACTGCATGGTGGTGTGCTTAAAAGAATTGATGGGGCCACTACATTTACCTATTAACTGTAAAAATAAATGTGTGCAATTCCCATGCGACACATGTTCTGGATCATATGTTCTGTGACATATATTGTTTTTTAAATGGAATAAAATAAAAACTGGAAGACACATTGTTCATTGTTGTAGGATCAGTTCTTTACCTTGAAAACTGATTTTATTAAAAATACTGAAGTATGCTACAAAGAATAATGATTCGAGAAGTCACTTATCCTGAAAGAAAAATAATCGATACCTGGTCAGGAAATTCTTAAGTACAAATATGGTTCTCCCTTGACCACATCAGGCTATGGGGGTCCCACCACTAATCAGCACAATGCAATAATAGGGGGGCTGTCTCGTGCCTGCCACCTCTTCTAGTATTTTGTCGGGCTTTCCCTTTCCATCTGCCCAAGCCTCACCATGAGAAGTCTCCAAAAACTAAAATTTGAGCAGGGAAATGAAAAATAAAGTCAGTAGATATAACTTTTTAACAAAACTGGAATACCAAAAACAATGGTGTATACAGAAATTACTCATACTCAAAGAAACGAAAGTTTGGTTTCTTGCAGGAGTTCTCTTCTCAAACCTTCAATTAATGTAATACATTTATTTACTGCTGCAACATTAACATCTCAGCCTTACGGGAGCTATTCAATCTCCATTGCCCACCTTTCCTTTTCATCCACAAAATTATTAATTTCTATTCTAAAATTAAAAACACATTTTGTCTTCAAAGGCTACGAAGCCAACTTATGAGGCAGACTTCCAAAACGCTGGATCATCTTAGAGATCTGGGCTGTGAGGAAATCTATTCTCTAAGTGCAGTAAAAATCCCAACTCCCACCTGCACATCTGAACAGCAGGAGTATTCAAGAGAATCCTACTTCTGTCACAGCATCCTACACAACCCTCCCCGTCTGCCCGTCCCCAAGGAAAATGGAGTCTTTCTGAAGAGCTTCACCACCCTTCCCCACCAGCACAGTGTCAATGCTTTCAAACCTTCCATGGTGACACTGCAGACCAACACAAATGGCCTCACAAAATGTATGCCTTTTTATTGAAATACCTTATCCGGCAAAGCTGAGGGAGAAGTCACAGGCCTTCATGGCTGTGCAGTCTAGCTTAGATCAGCCCATGGCACCGAGTCGGCAGGAGCTAGATCCCTTGATGATCTTAGAATGGAAGAGGCGGGCACCGGTGTCAGTAGCATCACCTCTTAGAGCTTTCAGACGCAAGAGGCATCACTGGGCTAAACCCCCACCCCCCCCTTTCCTGTCTTCTAGCTTTAAGGTCCCCTTGCAGCAAAAGTTGAGGCTTACAAGAAACATAAGTTTGCAGAACAGAACGACACACCAGCCCCATTGGTTGACCAAACACACATTGGGTATCTCAGTATGAACCTTTCTGACATTTCTTTAACAGGAGATTGGTTTCCTTCCAGATGCACAGCAGAAGTACAAGGGCAGGGATCTGGGTTATGATTCATATCAAGCGCTAAAAATCTTCAAAAAAGGTTTACGGCGCCACTCTCTTAGGTGACTGATATCCCTCAGCTTCTACGACACAATCACACCGGCCTCAGCAACTTTGGTCAACTTTGGGGTGTCCTTGTCACGAAACTTAGATAAGTTATGGACTGTCACTTCAGCTCAGGGTTTCTGCATAATGAATGGATCACATCTGAGATGTCAGCTCAGTTAAAAACACTTTCTCTCTCCCAGGCATTTGGTAAAGATGACACTGAAGGGTTGCTATAAATCACAGAAAATACAGCTCTGTCCCATAAACAACTCTAAACCCTCCTTCATGGGTAGAGCTGGCATCACAGGATTAGCTGCCTCTGGAGGACAGAGGACATTCCCTTTAGAGGTCGCCAACCTGCACACAGACAGTGCTAAAGGTATTTTTGCTGTAAATACTTTTTTGCAAAAATGAGAAAAACTCTGCTGAGTAACTACCCAACTAGAGATGGAGATGCAGAATGTTAATAGACTGACATGGCTCTCCTGGGCGTTTTATCATCTTTTGAATGTTTGTCCCACATTTTTTATATTTGTGCCTCTCTCGAGGACGACAGATTGTCACATGCAGAGCTTACATCAAGGTTGGTAGCCGTAGGAAAAACACTGTTCTTGCAGCTGAATATTTAACTATATTTAATTCCTTAGAACTAAATTTATGCTGAGTTTTTGAATTTGAAATTAGACATTGAAACTTCTCTGTTTTTCTGTGAATTTAATGTTCATTCGTAAGTGATCATAAGCAGAGATGGAAGGTAAAACTTCCCTGTTACCATCAGATGTGAAGTAGTACAACAGTACGTAGGTTTTAATATCGAGCTAAAATAATAACAACAGCAAAATACAGATTACCACTACGGGCCTTATTAGGATCCGTGGCGAAATCAGAGCCGACTGACCGCCAGTCGGTGGTGCTGACCGTAGTATTAGGATGCAACTGCACACTGTGCGGACGCACACTCCCATTTCTCTATGGGAGCTTGTGCTGCATTCGGACACCGGTCGCAGCACAAGCTCCCATAGCGAAATGGGAGTTTTTGTTAATCTCTGCACCACATGTCAGGCACCTGATGGTGTCTGCCACACGGTGCAGGGATTGACAGGGGTGCACCATATGAACTCCCCAGTCCCCCAACCGGAGGCCGCTGTTGCAAAGGGGGCCCCAAAGTCGCTTTCCAACAGGCTTTTCATGTGGGAAGCCGACATCACAATCCTGACGGCAGAAAGGCTGTCCTTAAGGGATTACGTGTGGTTCCGACTGGCGGACGGGCTTCTTGAGCCTGTCGGAAGCCAGACGGAATGGCGGCCGGTTTCAATTTCAACTGCCATATTCGGGATACAGAAGTCGGAATTGAAACCGAAGATGTCGGTCGGAAAGCCTACGTCGAGTAACTATTCTTAACTTCACATTTACTTACCTCGCAGCTTGATATTTTTTGCCTCAATGTTCTCGCATAGAATAGTTAGATGCTTGCTAGATGATGGAAATGTCTCTGTGGCACGAAAGGAACATCAAACTGGACAGCCATCTTTGTTCTAGCGAGTGTGGGAGTCGAAGGATATCGTCATGGGTAAAGTCTCACCTTCCCACACTTGCGCATGCCGAGCATTATATTCTGAAATCACATCTACTACTCTCATTCCAGAAAAGGACGTGCTAGAGATGCACTCACAATGTTGGCACCGCTGAGCGAACAACTTTGCGTCTCATAGATGAACTATGCATAAGTGCCGATCACAAAGATCAGAAACCAGTGCTTAATTTGAGCTGGTGGTTTCCTGTGCTTGGCACCGGCACTTAATTGCCGGCGCCGGTACTTAATTGCCAAAATCTGCACTTATGACAGCTGCCACTTGTTGGCGCTGATTGTGTAATTTGAAGATGAGCAGAAAAACAAGTACACGAGGAGGTATCCACTGGAAACGAAAAGGTGCCAACATGAAACAAGCGTGTTCTACAATCTACATTTATGACGACAACAAGCGAGTAACAAGCATCAAAAAGAAAAGAAAAGACGACAACAACACAAGTAAGATGAAGCACTACGCCGTTCAGCCCCACCAGTGTCCTCACCATCGGACAGCCCTAACCCAGGCGTGCTGTGCTCATTTACATTACATACTTTGGACTTTGGTGAAACATCTACTGCTTGAGTTTTCAAGCACATCTACTTACTGCCAGAAAATTCATCTAGCCACTTACTGCGTGAAATTGAGGACATTCAAAAACGTCTTGGAACTTGGCAACACATTTCTGTCAACAAGCATAAGGAGTAACTACAGAAGAAAAGATCTTTCACCTTCGCTCTTCCTCAACCTTCTTTCGTCAAGCAACACATTGCTGGTAACTTTTGTTTCTACATTATATGTCTATAACAGGCTACATCTTGCCTCTACGGTGCTTTGGTGTTTAGGGGGACTCCCAGGCGCTCTGAAGCACTATGTGGACATGTGTTGTATCGTTGTGGTGGAGAACGGGGTTTGTCTCTTACCACTGTTTCACACTCTTGATGTCTAAGGCGCCACACCATTTGTTTTTTTTACACGTTTTCTCATGACTGATATGGATCGTTATGTCACCACAGAACTTCGTTGAAACGTGTCTGTTACTGAGGGGAATGTTGGGTGACTTATTTCCCTCCTTTGCTACATGGATGTGTGGCGTTTTGCTTCTGCCTACGTTTGCGCCAACAATAATCGGAGCGGGACATTTTTGGTCAGTCAGATTTAGCCCATGTAGTGTTTTTAGCTCTCTCTCCACAATGCGATGTGTGAGACATCGCTCAATCTGACTGGACTGTTTCGTGTGCTCAGGTTCCCTGAGGTGAGTTTTCCTACAACGTTTGTTCTCCTCAGTATTCAACGTCGAGCATTCAGCTTGGCAGTTGAATCAGTTACTTTGCCGTTTTTACTTTGCGCGCGCCGCTTACCTCCCTCAGTAGAGCCGCACCGATTTCATTCACGAGAGCCCTCTGTGACGACACTGCTGCACTGGATCATGGACGTAGTTTGGTGCTCTATTGTGCCATGAGCCACCCGGCAGAGCGCTCTGTACGTGACACCATATTTGTATTCTGAGCTACAAGCAACGCTCGAGTGAAACTTCACTCACCTACGTGCTTCGTGAGTTTTAAAATTATGTGGTATACTTTTCCTCCCTTCTCTGTCTCAAGATGACACTGTGGCTGTGCCATGTTCGTCCCACAATCTTCACTTCCGTCGTGCTGCGGATGAAACCCTCATGGGTCCACTGTTTCTGGGAACATGTTCGCAGTTTACATCTCACGATAAGTCGATAAGCAACAAGACTTTGTGTTTCGTTTTTTTAGGCAATGATGTCTCTGTGATTAACCCAAATTTTTGCCTTTACATTCCGTGAAGTGAAGTTTGAGCACTGCCCTTCGCTCTATGTACAATTACAGTCAGTGTTTCTTTTGAGTAACTTTTACTTCGCATTGTCAGAAATGTTTTGACTGTTCTATGTTCCTGTTACATGCTTGGTGGTATCTTTGTGTTTATCGGATTTCAATGGACTGGAGGTCATTTTCCCAATAGTCACCATGGACTATGAATTTTCCACATAACTATTTTGATGCAATCACCTTTCAGGGGATTGCTTAGTGGGTTTCGTGAGCTTGTTCAAATTTCATGGTCACGCTCTACTCTTCATTTTCTCTTCACAGTGATGCCATTGGTTATGGGCCCCTTTTTCACACACACATTTGCCTACATGGGTTAAATACGGTTTTCTCCCTTACTCAGGGCACCGTCTCATGGGTCACAGTCCCATTCACGAGGGGGTCACAGTCCCATTTACATTCACACAGTCACCCTCACACAGCGTCTTATGGGTTTTAGACCCATTCCTACTCTGCATTGTACCTCTACGCGGGGGTTGTCCTTTCACGGGCTTTCACATTATGGGTCACAGTCCCATTTACATTTACACAGGTATCCTTACGCAGGGCACCGTCTCATGGGTCACAGTCCCATTCACATTCACATTGTCACCCTCACACAGGGCGTCTTATGGGTTATAGTCCCATCTTTATAGGGCAGTACTGTTTTACTCTACATGGGGGTTTACTTTACACAGCCTACTTTGTCATGGGCTTTTGTCCCATTCACAGTGCTCCTCACTCTTTAACATTGGGGTTGAGGACGGTCATGGGCATTTGTCCCATCGACTGCTATTTACTTTCATTGTAATTTTCTATGATTTCACATTGCTGGTTTATACGCAATGCTACACTTTTATCTTATTTGAATTGTCCTTTTGGATATGGGGAGAAGCATATAGATACTGTTTGTGTCTCCTCGCTTTCTCTCTATTTCCCTGGTTCAGATTTCCTATTGATGTTCTTTTCCTCTTCATCTTTGGTATCTGCACCATACACATTTCGCTGTTATTTCTTCTTTGGTCTTTAGTCTTTCCCTTTCTGCAATGTTCTTCTTGTTCTTCCTTGTTCAGGAGGAATCTCTTCCTTCTCTTCTCCTTGTGCTTGGGTATGTCTTCTGTTCTGTTCGCGTCGTGCCTTGTCCTTCTTTCCTTGCTTGCCTGCCTGGCCAGTGGGTGCGCGTAGGGGTTGTCGTTGGTGCGTCTATGTCTCTCTCTTCTTCTGGTTTCCTCTTCTGCGTTTCACTGTATCCTTCTTTCTATTTCATTGTTGTAGAGGATGGGTCATTTCTATTTCTACACTTATACTTTGCCTCCTCGTCTTCTCCCATCTATCTCTTCGCTCTGCCTTGCTTGCTCTTCTCTTTGACGTTTATGTTGTCACACCGTTGTTCTTCCTATTCATGCTGTTCTTGGTTTACTCTCGTTATGTTATATTCTTATATTGCATTTGTGTTTCTGTTGGAAGGAAAGGGGATATGTAGTATCCTGCATTTGTAATGAAATGTATTTTACACCTCCTGCTCAGCCAGTGCCTGTGCTCTATGCCCAATAGAATGTTGGAGTCTTTTCTAGCCTCGGAATGTTGGGACTCAGAGAGGCGAGTGACAGTTGGTCATGGGCTGAGCAGCTGACAGGCTGCTCCTGGTGGGGCTCTCCTTTATAACTATCTACTTGTTATACTACTTGTTACCTGCTTGAATAAATCACCTGTAAGTTAACCTACCTGCGTGGACCTTCGTTACTACAAGATGCTTCACTCCCCTTCGAGGTTGATGGAACGCACACTTGTAGGAGCTCAATACACCCCTCCCACTCCATCTAGAGAAGGGGGTTGGGACGGTGTGTGAGGTTCCCTCATCCAGCTTTATAAGGACATCAGCTCTAACATACTGTAGGTTTCTACAAGTACGTAGCCCGACACCACGGACCTCACTAAATGTATGTCTTACATTTCCACACATTATCGTTTGTGCCAATTAACTTGCATTACCTGGTAGAGCTGAAGGAGAAGTCACAGGGCTTCCCTGAAGTGCAGCCTAGCTTAGATGGGCCAATGGCACCAGGTTGGCAGAACTATATGACTGGATGAGATTAGAATGGTAGAGGTGGGTACTAGTGTTGCATTCATGCTCTTAGTTAATTCCTCAGCATTAGGATTCACCTGGTACACCACTTTCCTTCTCTGTCTTGCAGTAAAGTCGTGATGCAGTAAACGTTGGAGGCTACAAAGAACATAAGAAGTCTGCAAAACGGAAACACATACCCGCCACATTGGTGGCCCAATAAACACTTGGGCCCTCAATATTCATGATTACTTCTCTGCATCCACTTTTCTGGCTTTTCCAATCTATCCAGTTACGAGCTGTTTGAACTTTCTCCTCTGATATGAACCTCTGGATCTGCAATTGGAATGAACCCCCAAGTGAGCTAAAACACATGATATTCCAGGACAATATTGTTTCACTACTATGGGAACTGGCCCATAGGGCTATCTGACAGTGTCATGTGGGCCAGTCTGACAGGTTGTGTGTGGGCCAGTTTTGTGGCTGCATGTGGGTTGGTTTTGTTGTGTAGTGGGCCTGTTTTGTGGCTGTGTGTGGCTGATGTTAACATATTTAAATAAAAACTAGGCGGCAGTGGGAAGTAGTAAAGGACCGCTTTGGATGCCGTTATTTCATTGTGTGAAGCGGGAATTGGCCAATCACACTTCGAGGGTAGAGGAGCAGGGGTGTGTCAATGGTTTTATCTTTTTGAAAGAGACGGAACATAGTGAATTTCACTGCCACATGTCATAAATATTACCACACATATTATCCCAATCAAGCAGAAATACATTTGGTTCTCCACCTCTCAGAGACCATCCAGAGATTGTGTCTTCAAAAGTAGAGAATTGCCTAGTTTACACATGTGGGACACTTTTTTAGGTCGGAGCTTACCAGACAGTGCAGCTGCTTGGTTTGCTAAACACATCTTGGGTAAATTCGGAAAGCTTCCCTGGGAATGCATTCTGACCATTGCTTACCATTGGCTTTGTGGTTTGTAACTCACATTTGCTTGCTTTCTATTTGCTGGCTTTATTTGTTTCAGGCTGTCCAGCTTAAGTTCATCCCTGTTTACTGTATTCTTCCACAAGTGCTCGCTTTCTGTAAATAGGCCTTTAAATCTTGTTCTTTACTTGTCACATTTGCTGTGCATTCACAGACACAGGTCAAATGTCTGGCTTTGCCCTTGTGCATGGTGTTTACTTTTCTTTCTCTGACTTCAAAGTGAGAGGATGTATGTGACAATCTTTCTGTGAAAGGAATGGCTTATTTTCTAGCACACAACAAAATTTAAATGTCTGTAAATGAACTGAGAAGATATTTCAGAATATATCAGACTTATAAAAGCACAAATGAAGCACATTTTGTTGTAATTTTGCAGTGTGGTGAAAACAAGTGTTTTAATATGATCAAAACAAATCAAAACACTAGTTGATGGCATTTCCACACATTATCATTTAAGTGCTGTATACTCTTGTCAGTAAAACTGTATGTCTATGCAAATGTAACAGTCATTTCAATTGAAAATGTGTTGTCTGTAATGGCAGTGCGCTACCACAACATGCATACTCTGCTTTATGCCACTCCACTCTACTCTGCACCACTCCACTCTATGCCACCACAATCTATGCCGCTTCACTCTATGCCTGTCTACTCTACTCTGCACCACTACTCTATTGCAATGCACTCTATGCCACTCTACTCTACACGCCTGCACTTTTTGCTACTATACTCTACACCACTCCAGTTAAGGCCACTCCATTCTACTCTGCACTACTTCACTCTACTCCATTCCACTGTACGCCACCCCATTCTACTACACCCCATTCTATGCCACTGTACTCTACCCTGCACCACTCCACTGTACTCTACCCTGCACCACTCCACTGTACACCACTTCACTCTACTGTGAAACAATCTACTCTAAGCCCCTGCACTCTCCGCCACTAAATTCTACGCCACTCTACTCCACCCTGCGTCACTCCACTCTAAGCCACTGCAAAGTATGTTGTGGCACTCAACTCTACGCCACTGCACTCTACGGCACTCTACTCTAATCGGCACCATTCTACTCTACGCCACTCCACACTAAACCACTGCACTCTAAAGCACTGCATTCTACGCCAATCTACTCTTCACCACTGCACTTTACTCAACTATACTCCACTCTGCAACACTCCTCTCTAGACCACTGCACTCTACACCACTGCACTCGATGCCACTCTACTCTACACCATTGCACTCTATGTCACTGCACTCTGTGCCACTCTATGCCACTCTATTCAACTCTGCACCACTGTACTCTACGCCACTGGTCTCTGCACCACTATACTCTACTGTGCACCACTGTACTCTATGCCACTGCACTCTACACCAATGCACTCTACGCAACTCTACTCTATGCCACGCTACTTTGCACCACTGCACTTTATGCCATTGCACTTTACGCCACTCTACTCTGCATCACTCCACTCCATGCCACTGCACTTGATGCCACTGCACTCTATGCCACTCTGCTTTGCACCACTCTATGACACTGCACTCTATGTCACTCTTCTCCAGTCTACACCACTGGTCTCTATGCCACTGCACGCTACACCTCTCCACCTCGTGCCACTCTATACCACTCCACTCTGCACCACAGCACTCTACACCACTGCACTCTACGCCACTTGGCTCTACTCTGTACCACTCTAATCTACGCCACTGTATTCTATGCCGGTGCATTTTATGTCGCTGCAATCTATGTCGATGCACTCTAAGCCGCTGCACTCTATGCCACTTTACTCTGCACAACTCCACTCTACGCCAAAGCACTCTATGCAACTCCCGTTCAACTGTATGCTACTCTATGCGACTACCCTCAATGCCACTCCACTCCACACAGTGCCACTCTACGCCACTCTACCCCACTTCACTACACACAATGCCACTCTACTCTATGCCACTTCACTTGATGCCACTTCACTCTATGTTACTCTACGCCACTCTACTCCACTCCTCTCTACACCATGCCGCTCCACTCTACTCTGCTCCACTCGACACCACTCCACTCTATGGCACTCCACTCTATGCCACTCCACTCCACTATATGCTTCTCTATGCCACTCCACTCTATGCCACTGTACTCTATGCTACTCCACTCTAAGACACTTTACTCCACTATGCGCCACTTCATGCTACATCACTACAGTCTATAACACTTTACTCCACTCTACACTATGCCACTCTACTCTACTCCATTCTAAGCACTCCACTCCACTCTGTGAAACTCCACGTTATCCTCTCTACCACACTTTACTCTATTCTGTGACACTTTACTCAACTCTATGCTATGCTGCTCTAACACTCCAAGACCCTCCTCGCTACAACCCTCCACTCAATGACCATCCCCTCTACATCACTCTATGCCACTCCACTCTACAAAAGTCTACTCCACTCTATGCCTCAACACTCTATGAGCCTCTATTCCACTCTATGCCTCTCCATTCTATGCCCCTCCATGGTAAGCCCTTCCACTTCCGCCACCATACACTACTCTAAGACACTCACTCCACTCTAAGATACTCCACTCTATGACACTCCACTCTACTAGACTCCACATTACGGCACTCCGTGACACTCTACTCTATGACACTCCACTCCATGACACTCTACGACATTCTATGCTACTCTACGACACTCTAGTCTATGCAACTCTACACCAACTCTACATTTAAAGTGAATTTTGTGGCAATCTTAGGATGTCGTTGTTTTGCAACACACAACAAAATATAAGTACCTGTATGCATTCAGCAGTTAGGAAAGCAAAACGAAATAAATTATTTTCAATTTTGGAGTGTGCTGGACACAGATTTTATTTTCTGTAAATATCAACATTGTCTCCTATGCCGACAACAACACCCAGCTCGTCCTCTTGCTCTTAGCAGACCCAACCATTACTAAGACCAACTTCCACAACTGTATGAAGGACGTCTTAACCTTCTGCCTGAAACTCAACATGGACAAAACGAAGTATTGATCTTCGGCAGACACACCTCCCGCTGCAACAACTCCTGGTGGCCATCTGAACTCTGACCCACCCCCTTCCAAAAGACCATGCCCCCAACCTCAGCATCATCTCAGCATGAATTCTCCATGAAATGTGAGGTCAACACTGTCTCCTCAGCCTACTTCCACACTCTCCGCATGCTCCGCAAAGTCTTTAAGTGGGTTCCCAGCTGCACCAGGAAAACAGTGACACAGGCCTCATCACCAGTCGGCTGGACTACGGCAACGCACTCTATACAGGCACCATCAACAAGCTCATGAGAAGACTCCAGATGGTCCAGAATGAAGCAGTGAGACTGATCCTCAACCTGCCCAAG
Organism: Calotriton arnoldi; assembly: GCA_963921515.1. Lineage (NCBI taxonomy): Eukaryota > Metazoa > Chordata > Amphibia > Caudata > Salamandridae > Calotriton > Calotriton arnoldi. Next base: position 38,602 of record CAWUFW010022841.1, on the reverse strand, counting down.
AGAACACACATCATCCAATACCCAGCACCTGAAAGGCCTCCACTGGCTCCCCATCCAGTAAAGAAGCCAATTCAAACTTGTGACCCAAGCCTACAAAGACCTCCACGACCAAGGACTCCCCTACATGAACCACTGCTTGAATTTCCACCTACCTCCCAGGAACCTCCGCTCCACTCACCTCGCCCTTGCTCAGATACCACGCATCTGTGGCTACCGCAACGGAGGACACTCCTTCTCCCACCTTGCTGCCAAGTCCTGGAACACCCTTCCATACTTCACCCTCGCTGACCCACTTCAGGAAGGGACTCAAGACCTGGCTCTTTGACTGACACCGCAGCACAGCACCTGGATACCCTCTTGGGAGATAAGCAGCGCTATACAAGTGCCACCTGATTGATTGATTGATAAACAGATTTCTATAGGGATACACATATAATATCACCAATGTAGCATATAGGATCAAAATAAACAAGATTTCAACACAGACCCTCCACATCATAGGATTTGATACTGGACACAGAGATTGTAATAGGATCAAAACAAATATGGCCACTTTAATTGCTGATGCACAAATGATGAATATACACAGAAACCCCATTTTCACATGTTATAATGTGAGTGTCTGTGCAAAGTTAGTGGCCATTTCAATGGAAAATGTGCCATCTGTAAAGGACAGTGCACTACCACATGATGCTTTATTTACCTTAAAAAATTACCCCTCCTCATGACATTAAAGCTAGGTGGGTTGCAATGGTTTGTAGTTGTGAAAAGTGGGTCATGGTTCTAAAAATTTTGGAAACCACTGCTATAGACCATTGTGGAATAGACTAGATAAAACTTTCTCCCATAAAACTTCTGTATGAGAATTCATCCTGTTTTACTCCTGCCCAGATGCATGCCCAATTGTACCACCCATAGCTACCTACCCCAAATCTAGTGTTGTGAATGTTACCTGTGGGCTTTCTCTTGTTTCGTATACATTCTGTGACATAGCCTAAGTAGAGAGTAAAAAGTCAAGGTTTCTTTCTTCCCCTTCCTTGCTTGCTCTGTTTTAGATTTAGTTCAATACTGTAATAACTGTTCGTTCACGTTATGACGTCACACAACCCTTATGATTCTGTCAACTATTGTACAAGTGGACATACTTCTACACTAATAGTTGTTCCATCAAACCTCAGTATGATTAACACTCACACACAGAAAGAAAATGATCTTTTACTTAAAGGCAGTTAGCTTTCTATACTTTTTGCATACATGTATGTCACATATGACGCCTACAAAGCCCTCCAAGACGCCGGACCAGCATACCTGAACCACCGCCCCTCATTCCACGTACCCACCAGACACCTCCGCCCATCTGGCCCTCGCCACCTTCCCACCTTTGCTTACCCATATTATTTATTTATTTAGCAATTATTATTTTTTTTATAGGATTTGTAACGCACACGCATGTGGCAAATCTACTTTGTTGCACAAGTTGGACAGGGGCAGAAAGCACAGACAGAGGACAGATCTTCAGCTGGCGAGGAGTGGAAGTCCGAAGGACATGTTCAAGTGCAAGGTGAGAGGGCCTGTTCCGAGGGAGGGAGATGGCTCTATATAGTCTGCTTATGAGTCCTAAGATTCTTTATACAGCTGCTGTGTCAGTGCTTCTCAAGGATAGGACAACTGGAAGAGGGGCTGCTTCTCGAAAAATAGAGGGCCCAGTTCTGAAACAGAATTGTAAACCTGCACCCACAGTTTACTCCGCACGGGGGCAGATTTGCCATTGTCAGAGTACTCCTTGAATTCTGTGACAGTATCAGCTTTCCAGGAGTACTCCCAGAAAAGCTTTCTAAATATTTATTACGTGCAAGGAAAGACACTCCTGCTTGCGTCATTGTACATGGTGTGCAATTGTGTGTGCAAAAATGCATTTGCATTAGGTCAATTGCAGTTTTATTTAACAAAACAAGTTCCCATTAAGAATTTGTTAACCTCTGTTTGTGGACCCAACTTTAGCGAGAGCTTTGCTCCTTTTCTCTCAAGGGGTCGCCATCTTGTAGTACTTGCAGTTTTAAGCTTCCTAAAAAGGCTAGTGTGGTCATAGGTTGAAATTATTAACTGGCAAAATGTCCCAGTTACTTAAATGCTCAACACTAACATCAACTGTGACCTGCAGGGGGGCGTGGCCTAGCCGAGCAGCAAGATGGCCGCTTTCTGAGTGTGCTCTGCCGGCCGAGGTTAAAATCCGCATAAAATATGCCCTTCAGCGGGACCAATGGCGCCAGATATCCGGAGTTCTGTGTTCTCGGAGACGCAGGGCACATACCGATACCAGTCAAGAGGGAGAGGTGGATCTGGAAGCTCCCTACGACAGCGGCAAAATACGTCTGCCGGACCGCCTGACCTGTGAACGCCCGCGCTGACCTGGGGCGCTGGGGGCTCTGGTGTCTCATGATGGTGCGCAGAGCTGGCGGCTGTGTGAGAGCGGGCCGGCGACTCAGGCTGATCCATCTGGAGGAGGAGCACTGGATCGTACGCCGACCTCTGAGGCCGTGAGCCCGGGCCGGACGGGTCCGCCATCTTGCAGAGGGAGAGAAAGTTCGCAGACGCCTGCCGGCGCTGGTGCTGAGGCTCCTGTGTTGATGTGGGAGTGCGCCGGACCCGGCCCGGGAAGATCAGCGGGGGCGCCAGCCAGTGAAATTCAGAGCCACGATCTAGGACACAAGCAGAGGTGAGGAGCAGGGCGGGAGCGGCGGGCGACTGGAGGCCCTCGCTCACAACGTGGGAGTGCTCGTGAACTACCCCCGAGGCTGCACTTGAAGACAGGCGAATAAATAACATTGCACGCCTGACCCTTGGATGCATCGACGCCCCTGGGCTGATTCCTAGCAATAGGGTGTTTTCGGGCACGACGCGTACTCTGATCTGATAGCCCCACGGCCATTACCGGGGACGGTATATCTGAGCACCTTGGCTCCACTGAGACTACTCCTGGGAAATTTGTGAACACCTGCAGACCTGGGGGTGGATGCACTGAAGGGAACGGCGCAGGCAACTTCCCGCGAGGAACACATCGTGGTACTACCGCAGCCTCACCTGTTGATATTAGCCTGCCACTGCGGCGGCTGAGGCGAGTAGATGGTGGGAGGCGTGCGAGGGAACTCAAAACCTTGCTGCCTAGAAACACTGCGTGTGACCCTTCATGGAAGGCCCACTAGGATTCTGCTAGGGACTGCTCTGAGACACTAGCGGCCATTAACCCATTGCTACTGGAGGGGCCCTGGGACTCTGTCGGTTTGCTGCAACGAGCGCCCTCAAAGTTATTATTATCATTATCACCATTAAAGTATCTGTCGGTCTTCTGAAAACAAAGATTTTTGGATCTGGCTGGACCACCCGCCTTATTATTGATATCGAAGCTGGTGCTCCTTGAGATCGTGAGCAACTGCTGGGAGCGCTGGGCGCCCTTTTTGCCTTATAGGAGTTTGGCGGAAGTTCTGTAGAAACGAGAGGAAAACCTATCTTCCAGACTACACTCTCGACCGCTGTCACTTCACAGCTATGGGCAAGCACGAGGCCAAGCAGTCTAAACTGTCCTTTGAAAATAAAAGGCTGACACGACAAACGGACTCTGGTACAGAGGGAGAGGGAGACAACCCCGCTGCACACAACACAGATGATCGGGAAGAGGACATGTGTGCACTTCTGCTAGAGATGAGGTCAAGCTTAAAGATCATAGACACCAAACTTGATGTTCTCACCTCTCAATTGGATCAGGTCAGAAAACGGGTAGATACGCACAAAAACAGACTGGATCAGCTTGAGAATCGTACCTCCGATGCACATGACTTCCAGGTTGAGGCCAAGGAACAGTTGTTACAAATGGACAAAGTATTGACTCTGATCACAGCTAAGAATGACGAACTGGAAGCCCGATCCAGGCGCAACAACATCTGCATCACGGGCGTGCCTGAGACGACGGCCATCTCTAGGATGGAAATGTTTGTGGAGGAACTGTTACGCTAACTGTTTGGATCAGACTTATCGACTGTCTTCATTGTGGAAAGGGCACATCGTACGCTGGGGCCAAGGCCACCTGTGGGGTCCACTCCCCGTCCGATCCTGGCTCGGCTGTTGAACTACCGAGACCGAGATGTCGTGCTACTCCTGGCCAGAGAACGTGGGACTATCCAACACAAAGGTAACAACATCTCTTTTTTCCCAGACTTTACCCCCACGGTGCAGGCAGCGCGTTGTGAGTTTGTGCAGGTCAAGCATCTACTCCTGCAGGCGGAGGATCCTTATGCATTACTCTACCCTGCCAAGCTAAAGGTCTCTCATGAAGGCACTGCTCACTTTTTCACGGACGCAAAATCTGCTATGAAGTTTGCTAAACATGTGTGTGGGCTGAAGCGAGCTTCGAAAACTGCGAAAACTCTGAACCCTGAGGAACACCTAAGTGATAATGATTGAACACTATGTATAACGGTTGGATAATACTTGTCTAGTAACAAGCAGCCTATGAGTGCTTTTATGTTTTCAATTTTTTGTGGGATACTAGTATTGCGATATAGCCCTCCTGCTAGCATAGTTCGAACAATTTCTGAAAAACCCTGGTTCCCATGCCGTTGGTTCCCTTTATTGCCCTTGGCCACCCCGCCTTCTGGCAGGGCTGTTTGCCGGTAAACCCACGCCTCTGGGGAGAGCTCCCAAGTTCCGTTTTCAGGCGCTGACCTGGAACGCATTGTTTTGTTTTCGCTTAAAGGGGGATGTCATGCAGAACCTGATTGGGGGGTTGGTGTGGGTGGGGGGAGGGCCGGGTTTGATCTGTTGGGTAAGTTTGTCAGGAAAGCATTTAACGAAGAACTAAATGATGTAATTAATTGCAACCTTCAGAACAGTCTAGCGTGGAACACACGAGAATTAACCATTTCCGAAATGCTGGCACATGAGATAAGCTGGGATTCCTATCCACTGATTGTCCTGAAATTGGATTTTACACACACACGCCCCAGACAGAATGACTAACTACAGATTCCTAACTTGGAACATCCGTGGATTTAACGATAGCAGGAAAACTAGACTAGTCCACTCTTACTCAAGTAGGCATCTTATTGGCATCTGCCTGCTTCAAGAGACCCATTTGAACAACACATCTCCCCTTAAGCTGCACACCAAGTATTGGGGGCATGCCTTCTCCTCCATCTACTCTAATTATGCAAGAGGGGTATCGATAGTGATTCGGCAGGGGCTAAACTGGAAAACCGTGGATGCGCATATAGACCCTGAAGGCCGTTTTGTAATTCTCTGTGGGTCATTGGGAGGGGTGAAGATGACAATCGCAGCAGTGTATGGGCCGAACGTCGATTGCCCCGAATTCTTTCGTGCTGTTTGGGCCAAAATGCAAATTATTGGGTGTGATACTATAATATGGGGGGGGCGATTTTAATGTGGTGCTAAACGATTCCTTGGACAGAAAGGGCAGCTCTCGCACACTACACCCCAACTCTAGGGATACCCTAAACACTATCATAGGGGAAGGCAGCCTGGTTGATATTTGGAGGCAGAGGAACCCAGGGGTGGCAGAGGGCACATGCATATCAGCCCATCATGGAGCTTGGTCCAGGCTAGACTATTGGGTAGTTTCACGGGACATTGCAGCATGGACCGTAGACACCACACATCTCCCCAGAACGCTGTCTGACCACGCCCCGTGTTTGCTACAGCTAAACATCCCAAACACACCGCAAAAGATGTTCAGTTGGAGGTTACCCCCTAACGCCCTGCTAGAGTCTGCTTTTAAGGAGGAGATACACAGGGACATTGAGGAATACTTTGCCACCAATGTCGGGTCATTCTCCACGCATGCAACACTTTGGGAGGCATTCAAAGTGGTTATACGGGGGAAATGTATTTCACGCCATGCTGGGGTTCTCAAGGCTGTTAGAGGCACGTTGACTGCTCTGGAGACTTGCATCAGGGAGCTGGAAACCACATATTACACCACAGAAGAGCCTGCGCTTTTACTGTCTATTAAGGAGTTACTCATTGAATTTGAAGAGGAGGCCCGCAGGGAGATACAATTTCTGGGCAAATATTTCCAAGCTAGACGATACGGGGAAGGGGACAGACCTGGCAGGACACTGGCGAATATGCTAAAAAAAAAGGTACACAGTCACTAATATATCGGAGATAGCGGGTGATGATTCAACTGTAGTCAGAGGGCATCAGGAGGTCATGGACAGCTTTACCAAATTCTATACTAGATTATACACCGCCACTCATCAGACGGTACAGGAGGAACTCCAATCATTCCTTGAGTCTATTGAATTACTTTGGCTCGGGAGGGCACATAGAGAATACTTAGATGAACCCTTCACCTCCAATGATATCCAGCAGGTTATTAGCAGTCTGCCAGCGGACAAGGCCCCGGGATCCGACGGCTTGACTACCGCCTTTTACAAGGCATATGCTGACCTATTGGCGCCCCAGCTCCTTGCTGTTTTCGAGGAGGCTCAGACCTCTGGAATACTCCCTCCATCTATGCAAGAGGCGATAATCCAGCCTATACCGAAGCCTGGTAAACCAAGCCATGAGATAGATTCTTACAGGCCGCTTTCCCTGATTAATATCGACGCTAAGATCTATGCCAAACTGCTCGCAAACCGACTGCAACCTCTGCTCCCTCTGATAGCTAGACCTGATCAATCTGGATTCATACCAGGACGATCCACTTCCCACGATTTACGTACATTTTTTACGGTGCTGCATTATCTGAATCCCAAATTTAAAGAGCTTGTGGCGTTTCTTGAAGCGACTAAAGCGTTTGACGCACTGGAGTGGCCATATCTATTCACTGTTCTGGGGAGGATAGGCATCAGTCCGACCTTTATAGCACTAATAAAATTACTCTATATGGCTCCTTCAGCTAGACTGCGCATGAACGGGCTTTTATCGGACCCTTTTTGTATATCCCGAGAGACTCTTCAGGGCTGTCCCCTCTCCCCTCTCCTTTTTTCCATTGCAATGGAGCCAATAGCAACTAGGTTGCACCAACATCACGTGGCAAGGGGGTTGGGATTTAGCACTAGAGGGCTACTTATTTCTTTGTACGCGGATGATATGACACTGTACATCGTGGACCCTGAGATTAATCTAAACCCGTTGCTTAGGGAACTCACCAAATTTGGCGGGCTCTCTGGTATATTTATAAACTGGACCAAGTCCACTTTATTTCCGCTCACAGAGGCTACCAAGCCTTTAGACCTGGACCTTACCCGTTGAAATAGGCAGATGGCCTGGTAAAGTATCTGGGCATCTGGCTAAGCCAAGATGAGCAAGAAATTTGGAACCTAAATTATGGGCGGGCGGTCTCCTGGTTGGAGGAGAAGATAAAGGTGTGGTCTGGGTTGCCGCTGTCTCTTGCTGGCAGGATCGCCATAGCTAAAATGGTTGTCTTGCCTAAATTTTTATACTTATTCGTCAACATCCCACTTCCACTAACCAGGGCCTTCTTTCACACTCTTCGCTCACTGCTGATTTCGATGGTATGGGCCTAGAAGCAAGCACGCGTCTCCTGGGAGCTGCTCACGCTTCCCCTCACACAGGGAGGACTGGGAGCCCCGGATATTTCGCTTTATGCGTTCTGTGCGCAAGCACAATTCTTACATTACTGGTTACATCCTACCCCATTTCAGCCTCATGTATCAGTGGAGACAGACGTCGCAGCACCAGTTCCCCTTCAAGTGGCTATATGCCAACCATACCGCAGATCGCTGGATGGAATAGATACTGTCGAGACCCTTCGCTGGGCCTGGGACAGGCTGCGCACCAGAGCCAACGTGAAGATCCTATATGTCCCATCTATCCCACTTGCACGGAATCCTATGATTCCGGCATTGGCAGACGGTGGAAATGTTGCTATGGCAAAATCCATGGGCTTTGAAACCTTTGCCGATCTCTACCCTGGCTATGTTTTCTGCGCTCAGCCGGGCCACACGGCTGAGGGCATGGGAGCTTCTCTGAGCTGTTTCTATATTACAAAGTGAGAGCGACATGCAGGCAACTCCACGCCACCTTTCCGAATCCCCCCACTCCACTACCTGCACTCGAGCAGATGATCACCAACGCATCGCCTTGCAGACTGATCACACGACTATATAATTCTATGCAAACCACAGCACCTCTGACTGTGCCTAAGGCCCAACACAGTTGGAATATAGAGCTAGATAACCAGATAACAGACAACGTTTGGGCTTTTTGCTGCGGCCAACTTCTAATGCTTTCTCCAAATTACAAGCTGAGGCTAATACATTTTAAATACTTACATAGGTTTTATAGAACCCCTTCTCAGTTACATCATATGGGGATCAGACCTGATGAGAGCTGCTGGAGGTGTGGCTTCGCCCCCGCTTCTTTCCTCCACGTGTCCTGGCTTTGCCCACCTGTAGCGGCCTTTTGGGAAGACATATTTAGCAAAATACAAGAGATTTTGGGGACCTCAAGTGAGCCTCAGCCACTCATTGGACTATTGGGGTATGTTAAAAACACCAAGCCAGAGAATCGTAAATTACATGCCATGCTGCTCCTGCTTGCCAAATGACGAGTAGCGATACATTGCGGTGATAGACGTGCTCCTACGAGCAAGACATGGATACAAGATGTCGTTTTTAGCCACACTCAAATGACCACCTTTTGGGAGCTGATGCCGACGGCCTCTCGACCCAAAAATATATGGGATCCCTTTCTGGATTGGCTGAAAGCTCAACAAGGTAGCAACACCCCCTCCCCAATCCCTGCTGATGCTTAAGGATCATACTAGCTGAAACTGCACAGGCATAGATGGAATGTCAGGCCGAAACACTGTATAGTTATGTTAACCTGATGCCTACAAATTACCTGCCAATGGGACTATGCACGAACACATATCATGTGCCGTACTGCGGCGCTGAACCTGTGAACCAGTTATCATCAAAAGTTGCTATTTGATACTGAACGAGAATATATTGCTTCCTGACTGATTGTTAAGTTTTTGTGTTTACGCATTCGAACTGTATCTTCACCTGATCATACTGATTGTAATGTGACCTGGAATGCGATCCGTTGTTTTTCTTGTTTGAAAATGTCAATAAACAAAATAAAAAATAAAATAAAAAAAACTGTGACCTGCAGACCAAGAATGTATTTCACAGCAAGGACAACTCAGACTTACCCCTTCTTAGAGGAGTAGCGCGAGTACAAATTCACTGGGTAGTAGTGACATCTGCTATTTACAAAATGTAGATGCACAATGGAGGGATGTAGTGCTATACAAAATCACAATATTGAAATTAAAAACGAGAACCAGCTCAGTGGTGCTGGAACAATTTTCAGAGTAGAGGCTGTTACATCACTGAAGACATAGTGTCTGGGAAAAATACAAGCGCCACACATAGAACAAGTGTAGCAAATGTATTTATTCATCAGGAGAGTGGTAAGGCTGCAGTATGTAGCTGGTGGTGCTTTTTGGAGAACACACTTACAAATATATCATTAAAGCCTGGTGTGGTAGTGCACTGTCATTTACAGAGAGCACATTTTCCATTGAAATGGCCTCTAAATTTGCTCAGACATACAGTGTTACCGTTAAAAAGCACACAAGCAATAATGTGTGGAAATCAGGCTTCAGTAACTAAGTATGTCTTGATTTGTTTTGATCCTATTAAAATCTGTGTTTCCATTAGGAGTGGCCGATAAATTCTGCACCAACGGCGGAGTACGCGTAGCTTTGACCACTCCGCGTTAGGGCCAAACTCCACCAACCGCTGTGTGCCAGAGATTTTTTCTCACACACGGCTCGCCAACGATAGGTTATCAAGTGAGAATTGGCGTTGCCTAGCACCATTTTCGGATGCTAGGAGGGCACCCTGCTAGATTTGCTCCACGTGGGTGGTCGTGACCATGCGCTTTGAGAAAGATTGGCACTCGAGTAGAAAATCTTCTCGAGCAGCAGCAAAAAAGCAGCATCCTCTGGCATGCCGCGTGGTGCCCTTCGCGCTGATTTTGCAGCATGGAACAAGCTCCTGGCGCTACAAAATCAGCACGAGCAGCGTGATGTCTCGATTTTCACCTGCTCACACAACTACACCAAATCTCGCTGAGTTTTCATGTAACTCCACGGAATTCCATGGAGTGAAACTCTGCGAGTTCCTCCAACCCCTAGTTTCCATCACGCTTAAAATTAAAATTGTGCTTCATGCGTGCTTTCTGAACTGCTGATATATTCTGAAACATCCGTACAGTCAATTTACATGTATTTCAATTTTATTGTGTTAGAAAAAAGTGACATCCTACAGCATTTCCATTCACACTCCATGTACCCCTGCAAGACTGCCTCACTGTCGACTTTACAAAATCATCTCACTTTTCATTCATAGAAAGTAAACACCAATATCTAAGTTAAAAGAAGGAATAGTCATTTGCCAGAAGATATTGCCTGATACTTGACCTATGTCTTTGAAACACAGCAAATGTTACCAGCTAAAAGCAAAATTCAAAGACATCTTTATTGCTCATTTACGTTCTGTCCTCCAGCATGGTTATTTTGGAGGGGCTGCAGCACCCCCGCACCCATACTTCAAGCAGCTATGAGCGAGCTTCGGACTGGGACAGGAGTCTCACCACATAACACCTTTTTTAAACTACTCCAATGGTTGTCTATCATTGGACACTTTAAGCTAATTTCTGCCATTGCATGAAGAAGGAAATACTCTGACCTGGATAGGAACATTTTGTTGGCAATTCAACACCTCTTCGATGACCTTGTGTGAGTGGCGTAGCTAGACGTTTGGCGGCCCGTGTCGGTCCCTGCGTTTGCTGCCTCACAGAGGCGCTTGTAAAAGCACAGGGTGGTGCTGGCAATATTCCGGCGTTTGCTGCACGCGGTGGCCGCTGGTAAGAGTGGGGGGAGGTCGCTGCCCCCAAAACTCATGCCGCCTGGGGCGGAGCGACCCCCCCCTGCTACGCCACTGCCTTAGGCACCACAATCCTACAACTGGAGAAAGTCTCAACGGTATGATAGATTGTAAAATATGGATGAACTGGGTAATCATTGATAAAATTCATAAGATATCTCCTGAAACACTCACTTTATCCACAGCTTTTTCACATACATGACACAAGGGATGGAGGGCCACATGCATAAAGCTAAGGAATAGCGATTCGTTAATAGCGATTCTTAAGGAATCGCTCTTAAGGAATCGCTAGTCCTTATGCATGTAGGTTTCGCTAAAATATTTGCGATTCCTACACATTCCTTAATTGCTAATCGCAAATTGCGATTCGCAATTAAGGAACGCCTTCCCATTCATTCCTATGGGCCTAAAGGCCCATAGGAATGAATGGGACAGCATTCGCAATTTGCGATTACCAAATAGGTAATCGCAAATTGCGCATGCAATCTCAAGGGTGCAAGGGGGTCAAAAGGCCACCCTGATGCACCCCCAACAAAGGTAAGTGTGCACATGTGGTGCACACACATGCCCTAAGTGCATGTGTATGCACTAAACTGCACTTTGAAAAATGCATTTTTCATAGGAAGCGCAACTTACCATCAACTTTAAGTTGATGGTAATTTGCGATTCCAATTTGCGAAAACGCAATTTGCATGATGCATTGCAATTAGGGAATCGCAATTTGCGATTCCCTAACTGTATTCGCAAAATAGGTAATCGCAAAAATTGCGATTACCTGTTTTGCGAATGCCTTTGGGCTTGATGCATCTCCGTTAGCATTTTACCGGTTGCAAACTCAACCGGAAAAATGACATGCGAATCGGCCCGTTAGCGACCGGTAAAATGCTTGATGCATGTGCCCCTAGTTCTATAAAATCAGCCTTAGCCTATCACGGTGTTACATCCTCCAGAAGTAGGCAGCTCATTTGTGCAGCGGGTCACCTCTAACTCTGACTTCAAAGGGCCAGGCAGAGCCTCCACATGTGGGCTTAGAGGGAGTCCCTGTACATCAAAGGGCAAACCTCTGTGACCCGGAGCCTATTGCACAGGGAATGAGCTATCCGAAGCACTTCCTGTGGCGGTAGAATGCCTATATAAAGGGGGCGGGATTAGTGTTGCTCATAAGAGACTGACCCTACTGACAACTGCCTGTCAGTCAAAGAAAAGAGCTGAGGAAATGAAGACCCGACGGGCTGAAATTAAATTCTATGAGTTTTAGGTGTAGCCTCAGGCACATACCATGAATTTGCTTCCTTTTGTCCCATCCCTATGCATGCGTTAATGCTATTACTGTTATATTTTGAAAACTGGAAATGTAAAAAAAAAAGTTTACTTTCACTGAGAGGCCATCATTCTGAGAGTATTGAGCAATTGCTAAGCTTTTTCAGTAGTCAACGGCTTTCCCATGACTTTGGGCGAGTGGTTTGTACACAGGACTCTATTTTCCTTGTGTTATTCTCCTGCGTAGCAGAGCTCAGCTGAAGAAAATGTCGAAATATGCTTCGTGAAAAACTAAAAAATGGGTGCGCTCCATGTCTGAGCAGGGTAAACTGCTTGTGATGTATTTATCTACCTCTCCCCAAACCACAAAATGGTTCTCATTGGTTGTTCTGAATGACGGCCAGCAGCCAATCACATTGGTCTAACCACGGAGGCCTGTTCAGGTTGCTTGTGTCCAGCCAATCAGAAGTGTCATAGCTTTACATATTCATATGTACATCTTCCTCATCTTTACAGTCATCAGTTACATTGTCATCAAACATTCTGTGTGAGAGCAGGAGTAAAGGAAGCTAACAATGTAACGCACTTGACAAAATAATAGTGCTGAAAAGTATATACAATGTATATGGAATAGGTGTAGATGTAGTGCCACAGATTCACTTTGCCCACTGATGAATCTTCAATACATAGTGTAAGGGTTTTTGTGCATTTATGAATTTGTGCATTATTAAATGTGTAGGAGGTGGATCTACAGTCAAATTTACATATCTACACTTAACAGATGATGTTGCTTTTGCTGTGCCTTTTCCTGGCTGTGCTAAATAGGCCTCTGTTAGGCCACAACGCCAACTTGGTCAAAATGGATGTCTTACCCTGCATGTTTACTGTTTATTATTTCTGCTGCACACAGTCAAGCAAAGTCGTATGTGTTTATGTCCCTTGCTGTTCTTCTTGCTGTTCTCAAAAAAAGCTTTCCAACATGGGCTTAATAATGTTGCAGATGCTAAAGGTTTCTTGTGTATTACACTATTTCACAATAATTCACTATTGTTTTTGTAACTAAGGTGTTCTGCAATCTCCGGATGACTTCAGCCCTCTAGCTGAATCAATATTCATGTAGTGGGATAGTGCTTAGATGGTAAGGCAATATGAATGTTTAATAAAGCGGTGCTCTGATTTGCTAAAATTCTAATTCTTTTGCTCACACCGTGATGATTTAGCACTTTTAATGTAAGGGTTTCTTATATAAACCCTCAATTTTGGGAGCGAGCCAGAACTTTCCTGATGACCTTTCGATGATACTAGGGATGCTGCCCGAGTCTGTAATGATTTTGCTGCTCATTTGGGACTAAGAATAATTTTTTACTTTGCCGATTTTTCTATATTGCCCTATCACTGAAGCCTTCATGGCAAGACTTATTACATCTGCATTTATAATTTCTGTATTGTACCTTTTGAATTTTTGTAATAAAGTTCCTGTCACAAAGCTCACTTATTAAGTCTGTCCTTACTTAATTGATTGTATTTTGATATGCTGTGTGGTGCCTTATCTCGGGGACACATTGCCGTATGAAATTGTGGTTTAATACCACCTCCAGTTCATCCACACACTGAAGTGTTGTTGAGGTGTCATTTTGGTGTGTACAATTTTACAGGTTCCCTGCCCCCACACAGTCACATAAGTCATAAGTCTTTTCAGTCCCTTACTGCCAACTGGTCCACATATCAATAATAATAAAATATCAATTATACATCATAGGTTGAAAGCAGGATCCAGCCAAGACTTAAGACCTAAGGAAAACTAAAGTATATATATATTCACTGAAAAAACCAGAGGTTTCAGGGACGTTATAGTTAATTGGACATTTCACTCGTACAAAACCAGAGAAATTCGGCCGTTATAGTTAGTTGAGCTAACTATAACTCGCGCCCCCGCAATGCACTGCTGATGACATCACATATTACATCACTCATGACATGGTCAGTGACATCACTGATGACATCTCAAATGACATCATTGATGACATCACTGATGACATCATCCAGAGACTGGGTGATTTTTAAAAGTTTAAGAATGTTATATATAGATACGCAAAGGTGTATTGAAGAATGAGTGGGTGTATGAGTGTTTGAATGGATGATTTAGTGGGTGCGTGACTGACTGTATAAGTGAGTGATTAAATGTGTCTTAGTGAATGCATGGGTGAATGACTAATCTGTGTGAATGTCTGTATCAGTCTGTCAGTTGGTGTGTAAGTGGCTGCATGGGTTGGTGAGTAGCTACATGAGTGTGTATATGGGTTAATGATTGGTTGTCTGAGTACCTGTATGGGTGCCTGAGTGTCTGTGTGTGTTGTAACTCCCTGCATGGATGTGTGAGTGGTTGATTTAGTGGGTGTATGGGTTCATGAGTGCGTCTGCGAGGGGCTGTATGGGTGAGTGAGTGTGCATATGGCTGTGTCGGTGAGTGAATGGATGTCTCAGTGGTATATGTGTTAGTAACTACACATGTGAAAGGCAGTATATGTGAGTGTTGGAGTATATAACTAACTATATGTGAGAGTGAGTGATTGTGAGAGTGGCTGTATGGATGAGTGTGTGCTTGTGTCAGTGATTGTAGAAGAGAGTAAGTATGTGTTAGTATCTGTATGAATAAGTGAGGTGGTGTGTGTATAACTGTATAGGTGAGTAAAAGGCAGTGTTATTGATTCTTTGGGTGACTGACTAGGTGTGTGAGTAACTCTATGGGTGAGTGACAGTATGTGAGTGTCTGTATGGGTGTATGATTGCATATATCAGAGGCTGTATTGATGAGTGACTGCGTGTATGAGTGACTGTATCAGTGAGTGAGTGGATGTGTGCAGACCTGGTATTGGTGTGTCTATAGTTTCGAGAATGGTAGTCTGCATTTTATAGTGGGTGTATGAAAGGTTATATTAGGGTGTGAGGAGGTGCATCAGAAATTAACTGGATGGTGTCATCAGTAATGTCATCAGTGATGTAATTTGAGATGTCATCAGTGATGTCATCAGTGATGTCACTGACCATGTCATGAGTGATGTAATATGTGACGTCATCAGCAGTGCATTGCAGGGGCGCGAGCTATAGTTAGCTCAACTAACTATAACGGCCACATTTCTCTGGTTTTGTATGAGTGAAATGTCCAACTAACTATAACGTCCCTGAAACCTGTGGTTTTTTCAGTGAATTTCTAAGGTTTTTTAAAAACTAATTACTAACTATAATGTAGTAGTAGCGTTTGCAGAGTGGTGCAGAAAGGGGGCTGGGCCTCTGACCAGCGCTCAGAAATTCTGCTGCGTAGGACTTACAGGAGGTACCAGGAGGGCTTTTTGGCCCCCAAAGTCGCTCAGGAGTAAAGTGGACTTCATCCCCCATCCCGTAGTCTGCCAGCAGGTGCTTTTGCAGAGTGGTGGAGAAAGGGGGGCATGGCCTCTGAAGACCGCTTAGCAATCCCACTGTGTGGGACTTACTGGAGGTAACAGGAGGAGTAGTTGGCCCCCAAGGACAACCTTGGGGGCCAACTACCCTTCCTGTTACCTCCAGTAAGTCCCACACAGCAGGATTGCTAAGTTCTCATAGGCGGCCACGCCTCCTTTGCCCACCATTCAGCAAACGCGCTCCTTGGTGCGCTCTTGGATGGGGATTAAAGTCCCCTTCGATGCTGGGGGTCCTTAGGGGCCAACTAGCCTACCTGACATCTCCAGTAAGCCCCAGATAGTGGGATTGCTGAGAGGTGGATATAGGCCACACCCCCTTTCTGCACCACTCTGCAAACGCGCCTCCTAGCGCGCTCTTGGTTGGGGGATGAAGTCCCCTTGCCTCCTGAGGGTCCCTGGGGGGCCAACTAGCCCTCCTGTTATCTATAGTAAGCCCCACACAGCTGTATTGCTGAGAGTGGTCCGAGGCCATGCCCCCTTTTTACACCACTCTGCAAACATGCCTCCTGGCGCACTGCTGCTCCTGGGATGAAGTCCACTTTAGTCCTGAGGTCCTCAGAACACAAGAGGACCTCATCGCCCCACCAGCAGTGCGCCAAGAGGCGTGTTTGCAGAGTGGTGTAAAAAGGGGCGTGGTCTCGGACCACCTTAAAAAAATAGTTTGGCTGGATCCGCGGATCTGTCTGAAATTTGTTTTAAAAAATGAAACGCGGTCTCCCGCACTTTGTCTATTTTCAGCCCCCGGGTGGGCGAGGTCCTGGGGGCATGAGGGTAATGCAGGAGGGAGGCCTATGGGCCCCCCTCCCAGGCTTATACAAAGCCCCGGGGACCACCACCTTCCCAGGGCAGTAAATAATAGGGGGGCCTCCTCGGCCCCCCCCACACAGTCCCGGGAACCACCACCTCCCCATGGCAATGAACAGTAGACATGCGGGGACATGCTCAGCCCCATGCAGCCCCGGGGACCGCCACCTCACAGGGGCACATACATTATTTTATGGACATCCTAGGGTGCCAACTACCCCTCTTGTTGCCTCCAGTAAGTCCCACACAGTGGGATTGCTAAGAGGTTTTCAGAGGTCATGCCCCCTTTCTCCACGACTCTGTAAAAGTGCTTCCTTGCGCACTACTGGTTGGGAGATGAAGTCCACTTTACTCCTGAAGGACCTTGGGGACCAAGAAGCCCTCCTGGTACCTAATGTAAGTCCTACACAGCAGGATTCCTGTCAGCTGGTCAGAGGCCCGCCTCCTTTCTCCACCACTCTGCAAACATGAATACTACTTAAAAAACCATTGAAATTCATGAAAAAAACAAAAGTCACAGGGACGTTATAGTTAGGAATTTGCTTTTGAAAAACCTTTGAAATTCAATGAAAAAAACAAAGGTTACAGGGACGTTATAGTTAGGCTCAGGTTTCACTCCTACATAACTAGTGAAATTCATGGAAAAAACAGACGTTTCAAGGACTTTATAGTTAGGAATTAGCATTTGAAAAACCTTAGAAATTCACTGAAAAAACCGAAGGTTACAGGGACTTTATAGTTAGGAAATTGAATTTTAAAAAACCCTTACAAATTCACTGAACAAACCAAAGGTTACATGGACTTTATAGTTAGGTTCAGGTTTCACAGTGATGTTATCAGTGATGCCACTGACCATGTCATGAGTGATGTAATATGTGAGGTCATAACCAGTGCATTGCGGGGCGCGAGTTATAGTTAGCTCAGCTAATTATAACTGCTGAATTTCACTGGTTTTGTACGAGATAGTTGTATAAAAGCCTGTTCCTAATTTCATTAACACAGTTGAGTTGTGACGTCTCTAGTCACCTGTAATAGCGAAACACAAAATATTTTCATTACATTTCAGTTGTGAGGTCATAATGCCTCCTGGTAGAGTCAGCAGCCAATGTGAAACACAATTCCACTGTTCACTTAATTATGAGTAATTTAGCACATAAAACCTAAAGCAGGAGCACATGAACAATACATTTAGTGAGAGCAAGCAGCTGCTGCTGTTCGTGTTCGGTTGCATTTAGCGCTATTTTCATAGTGCCCGAGTGCAGGATCTCATTGGCTGGCAGGAATCTGAAGAAATTATTGCAGCTGTCATTTTTAAATTGATATGAGGGAGCAGAGTAAGGGTACCCTTTTACCTTGGGCCTTGTTGTGGTAGGAGAGTCCCAGAGGGAGCCCCCTTTGAGTGAAAATTAGAAATATTTTTTTTACCATTTTGCAGATCCACGGACCCACTGTGATGCCCAGCACGAAGCCCTTGCGATTCGCGGTGGATCCGTGGGGTTACAAAAAAAATAATGGAGGGCTGGACTCCCACAGGGGGTTGGATGCAGGGCCTTGTCGCAGGGGTGGGTGCCACAAAAGAGGTTGGGTGCAGGACCTGACCACAGACCAGGCCCGATGCCCAAAATCTCTCCGGCCACGGCCAAGGGCTCCCATGTGGGGGTTGGGTGAAGGGTCTGGGCACAGGCCAAGCATGGTGCCCAACTCAACACCACTCACAGCAATGAACATCTTTCTTTACATTAAGAAAAACATAGAAATTCACTCAAAATACCAAAAGTTAAAGTGGCATTATAGTTGGGAATTATGATATCTTACTTTATATAAAAAACCCTTAGAAATTCACTGAAAAACCAAAGCTTAAAGGGACGTTATAGTTAGGTGAAAATGTTGGTTAAAACATACCGTTTTAAACCAACAAAAGCACTGAAATTCCTCAGGTATAGTTATCTCAAGTAACTATAACTTATGCCCTAAAATAACTTAAACTCACGCCTTCGCCATGCACTGCTAATTACCTCTCATATTACATCCCTCATAATATGTTCTATGACAACATTGATAACATCAATGTAACATATGAAATTACATCATTGATGTCAAAACTGCGCATAAAAATATCTATATGTATGAAAAGAAAATCAAATCAAATCAAATATAGAAATATATATGAATCGATTCTGCAACTGAGACAGTTTTATTCATGCAGTGATGAAAAAGGATACACTGGGCCACAATAGAGAGATGACCTGCAACAGAATCAGACCTCTTAAGTGGAGGCCTGCTCCTTTATCAGGAGTTCTGCTGAACACAATGGGCTGCTTGTAACAAAAAAAAACACTTCTAAGGGAAAAGTATCAGGAGACAATTACTTCTGTAACAACACAAAGCTGCCCCTTCCAATGTATTTTCGAACAACAGCTGATATTACACAGCAACCCATGGATGACATTTTAAAAAGATCTCACAAGTTCTAACATGATTTTTTTATGCATCTTTCATAGCTGTGGCCTGAAGATAAATTAATGTTAAAGTTTCTTCACGTTGCTGTTGGAATCATTTCACACATATAAATAGTAATTTACATGTTTTTTTCTATTTGAATACAAATAACTGTAGGATTAGACCTACCATTCCAATTAGCGAATCAGAGATGCGCACTTTGCACACTGACTGGTTTACAACTGGTAATGCAACTATATATTAATAGGTCGCATAGCAAACTGTACATTCACTAAGGGTTACAAAATGACCTTTCCTGATGAATATTAATAAGGCAGGTCACAATTTGCTACTCTCAGTAATTGACTGTGAATGCAGGGACAGAGGCCTGCAAGGCAGAGCATTTGCTTTCCCAAATGGGTATCACTTTTTCTTAAAGCAGCCTGAGGACTGGGGTTGCTTCAAAAAAATGTTTCCCGTTTGGGAAGACAGCAGGGGAGAAAGCAGTGGTCCTCTCCCCAAGGCCATCAACATGATTTACAAAGGGGAAAGAGACAACTGCCCCATTTTTTGGGGTGGAGTTTTATATAGCGCAAACTCGACCCGAAGGTATCAGAGCACTTTACATGAGCACCAGTTGCATTACAGACAGACACATTGATTTTGTTAGGCATGGGGCGATTAAGTGATTTGCCCAGAATCACAGGATGTTGAACGTCCCTGCCAAGACTCGGTCCCGGTTCCCCAGCTTTGAGGTCGACCGCTCTATGAATCAGTTACCACCACAACATTGGTAGCTCACCGATGGTTTGCAGCCGCAACCATGTTCACAAACCATTGGCACATTCTTTTCCTAAGCAGGTGTAGGAGGTGGGTGCCTCTTTCACACCCATTATTATGTGCAACTCAGAAAAGTTAATAAAAGTCCTCTAAAAAGTCAAAAAGATTTTTCGGACTC
Source organism: Calotriton arnoldi (assembly GCA_963921515.1). NCBI lineage: Eukaryota > Metazoa > Chordata > Amphibia > Caudata > Salamandridae > Calotriton > Calotriton arnoldi. The sequence continues at coordinate 18,746 of CAWUFW010022841.1, read as the reverse complement.
TTAGAAGGGCTTTTGTACATTAAGACAATACTTTTTACAGTTGTAAACCCTATGATTTTGAGGATCAGGGTTTGAGACAGCAAAAGGGTTTGTACACCTGGCCGTGTATTTTACATTATTCTTTAAAATACGAAAAACTTTCTTTGAGTCTTCAATGTCAACAGAGATAATACCTTTTTGAAGGGGACTACTCTTAAAGGTGGAAGTTGCTGTATTTGCAAATGTCTTGCCTTAATTAGAAAATGACTTTTCAATGTTCTGAATATAGGTCAGTGGGTTAATGCCTGCTAAAAGTGTGAGCATCCTGAAAGCCATTGGCCCGAACACAAGTCACCTCAAACTGTCATCCTTTCAAGGTTGATAAATTGAATATTCAGAATTAGATAATTGTGCCAGTTATGAAGAGTGCTTTGAATTTGGAAGGATGTGATAGCAAGCACTACATACGAAAAAAGAGTTATTCTATTTAGTATAGATTTGTTATGGATTTTTAGGTCAGGCTAGAGACAGCGTTATCTGCCGGCCAGAGCTCAAGGTTTATCAAATAAGGAAACATTAGTTTACAGAGAGGGGTTCTGGGGTCAACCACTTTGTTGATGAGCCTGTTTATGTCAGCACAGCATATGACTGGGCAGCACTTGTATTACTCTGCCTAAGGACTCCTTCAGGTGAAGTGTATAGATGGTGCAGTGTCTGTGCTGTATTGTATTGTATTGAAGTGACATTTAAATCACACTGTCATAACTCTTACAAGGCCCAAGCACATTCCAGGTGGTTCAGTAAGTATCTACTCTATTTCTTATGTATGGTTGCAGGAGTGTGGGTTAAAGTGTTGCTTAGTGAAGACGTGTTCTTGTGTCACGCATGAGCATTAGAAGTGTGGTCCAATGGTGTTATAGCAAGCATGTTGCAGCACAATGTTACATGTGGACACACACACATATATATTTTTTTTTCCACTGAAAAAACCAAAGGTTACAGGGATGTTATAGTTAGGCTCAGATTTCACTCATACAAAACCATTGAAATTCAGCAGTTATAGTTACCGAAGTTAACTATAACTTACGCGCATGCAATGCACTACTTATGACCTCACATATTACATCACTCATGACATGGTCAGTGACATCACTGATGACATCATTGATGATGCCAGTAGGTAATATATATTGACCAGTAGTTCTTGTGGGTTCTGTGTAGTTTGTATTATGTTTCATGACACACTGATGCCTGTATGGCCCTTTGATGGTGTTTGCTGATAATTCGTATCGTCTTCAGGACCATGTTCCAGAGTTTTTGGAATGATAAAGAGTCTAGCCATTCTGGATCTCAAATTTCTCCTTTGGCAGCAGATCCTCAGTTTTGTGAGATAGGCCATGTCCCATGGTCACCCAGTGGGTGATACAGTAAGCTTTGAATGATATTCTGCTCGACACGGGGAGCCCATAAAACGTGTTGAGGAAAGGTGCGGTGTGGGATCTTGTCACACCTGCTTACGTTTTTCCAAACTGCAGCTTTTTGGAACCACTGTGATTTGTTGATTAGATGAATCAGGAATCTTAGTCTGAAGTCCACTGGTGTTGTTTGGGCAAGATAGGACTAGAGCTCTGGAGACCAGGATCCCACCGGACAGTTCCTGATGGGTGAAGACCATCCGAAGGATTCCCATGGTGAAGACTGCATTTTTCTCACTTGGTTACCCTGTCGGTGGAGTGAAATGTTGAAGTTCATGATTAAGGCTTTACTTTTGTAGATGTGTTTGGAGCAGTCCAAATTCCTGGTGGGGGCCACATTTTTGCCACTCTCTAGTGAAAAACTTTGTTTTTGAGGAGGTGGTTCAATAGCACAAAACTAACTATTGACTGCAAGCATTGGCTGAGTCCTGATATGTCCAGGTCTGATGCTTTTTCAAACTTTAGGATGATTTTGGTGTTGTCAGTATAACTGCAGAAAGTAAACTTGAAAGTGTTGGCGGATTTTAGGGGAGGAGGAAGATAAACATGAAAAAGGAAAGGGCAAGTGTTTATTCTAGAAGGACATCTACCTGTTGGTGAATGGTGCTGTGCAGAAAGGAAGAGCATGAGGATGTTGGCTCTTTCTGCCAGGTAGTTTTTTATGTTATTATGGTTGGTGCCTTGGCTTAAGTCTCACTTGCTCATCGGAGTAGTTGGTTGTAAGCGTTGTCAAGGAATAGGAGGGCTTCCAGCATCTTGGAGTTTACTGTGTCCTTGAGATCGTTCCAGGTTGCAGTTCATGCAGGTATGGTGCCTCTTTCGCAGATGTGAACTAATCTGTCAGAGTTGAGGTTTGTTTTGAATAAGGGAGACATTGATGTGTATGAAAAGCTGATTTTCCATGTGAGTCAATAGCAGTGTTCCTTTTGCTACTGGTTTGTAGTTTGCTGGTTCATACTTACCAGGTATTAGCTTAACGCAGGACACACAGAGAACCTCCTTGTAACAAAACGTTTTCCATTTGTTGTGAATCTGCTGTGGTCTTACCACCAAGAGCAATCACAAGGGCGAACGCCCTAGTCAACAACTAATCATCTCTACTTAATCAATTACTGGCATGACAGGCCTGAGAAACCACCTGAAAAACCTCTGGAACAATCAACTTCACATATGCCAGAAAATGGACAAACTTCAGGTCTACACTAGAACCTCCTTTTCTACATCCTGATCCGTGTAATATGCATAAGCAAGAAGAGAAACCACACACATGGCCTACTATTTGACTCCAAAAATGTCGTCCTCTTTATCACTGAAGAAGCCGCTTTCTTTTGCTTACCAAGTCAAGAGCTATTGTGTGCCCTGAGTGTAGCCTGCAGAACTGATGATTCTTCACTCTTGGTACAATTGTCCTTGCCCATCAGCACTTCCAATATGGCCGCTCCCGTGTGATCTTACCATCCACTTATCTTTGGATATAAACATAGTTAGACTGCCCTATGGGAATTTGTATTATATTTGCAAAAAATAATGTAACGTACTGTATACCCATTAGTTAATTTATCATATCAAGATGAGGTAATACCTATAAGCTTACAGTCCCATTTGGTCTGAACATACTATCTGTTTCAGTCCCATTTCCACCTCCATCCCCTATTTGCATTTCTCCTCCTTTGTACACTCATGCTAAAAAGGTGTCTACGTGAAACTCGATCAGCAGCATCCTTAAACTCTTGGCAGGCATCTCTGTTCCAACACCTGTGTATATTTTTAACAGGTAACAGTGCTTCCCTCTTTGTTTTCTACACAGTAGTTAGACTGACAATTCAAGAGAAAGGTGAACTTTACAGACCGCCTTTATATGTATATATTAAGACCAGTTTGCGTCTTATACGCACAGATCTTCTGACAGGCTACAGAATTTGTAATCCTTACATTTTCTTTTTAGATTTTCTCTTTCTCATAATTCCAGCTTCAAAAAGTCTGCACCGCTTCCCCTCTCCTATTTCTATAAACACGTTGGTTGGTACTCTGAATAAGTACTTTTTCCCCTAGGTTTATCATATCATGGACAATGTGATTTTCTCACAATGGTTTAGGGGGTTGTTGGCAAAACTCTTGTTTACGCACAATGTAATTTATTATCAAAATGTTTCTCATTTAACAATGCTGAAACCTTATGTTGCTTTTGTAAATTGTTTTCGCAGCCTAATTGATTTTGATGAAACACGTTTTGTCATATGTCCCATGCAGGCCCATTGTAGTTTTCCCTATGTTAGCGTGAGCACTTTGCAGACTGTCCTCTGCTTTAGGCACGTTTCTATACAAACGTATTTTGCTTCGTTCCACACTGTACTTTTACACAGAACTTGCTGCTGTTTTCTCATTCTGTTCCTTCTGAAGATTTAGTCTGCACACCGTAGACAAGGTCAAACAACAATGCCCCTTGTTATTCTGTTCTGGTGAAGCCCTAGCACCTAGACAAAACACACGAATGCAGCTGTTGTTTGGGAACACGTACTTTGTCATATAGCTTTGCACAGAATAGGTTATCAACACACTTGGAGAGGGATCTTTCCAGGGAAGAGATCGTGACAGCACCTGAGATGTAGAACTTTCATCTGTGCATGTTAAGGTACGGGGTCTGCTGCCAACACCCAGAGATCTTCTGATATATATTCACTTTGCTTCTGTAGAAGGGGAGGAGGTTCAGTCGACCCTGTCTAATATGATGACAGCTCCTTTTATGATTTATGGACTACTTTCTATGCTGACCGTATTTGTGTTAGGCATCTTCTTACTTATTGTAGCATGTGTACTGAATACTAGAGCACGATAGTTAAAACAAACATTTTACACTTTTCTTGTGTCTCTGTCAGATCTTATTGTGGACTAGTACGAGTGTGAGAGCGAAAGGGTGTGTCCTGCAACCGCGATTCCTGAGAGAGTCAGGAGTGTTGTGTTCTGGGGTGTCTAATCATTTGTTTCTCTGTGAGTGAGTAGGAGGGCAAGTGAGACACTATAGCTAGTCGGTCCTGGGCTCGTGGGTACTCAGGTGGTAGGATGACTCAGTCCCTGCCTACTAAGGTTCTATGATCCCGAGCATAGTTCTGTGACTCTGCAGAATCCCTGCAACAGTGTCGGCCGCCCTGTTGTTCAGTCGTGATTACAATTGTTAAACAGATATTATGTAGTGTAACAAAGAATGTGTTTGTGTAGATTGTTCTGTACATTCTCACCATGTCTAGTTTCAGCCTGGAAGTGGGATGCTCATATTTTATCATCTAATTTCTGCCTTTAAGATTTGCCATGATTTTGTTGGTGACCCTGGTGGGTAATGGGTAGCAGCAGGTTCCTTTGGGTTCGGTCCCTTGAGCACCTGATCGCCTGGTTCAGTACTGGGGCTATGTTATAGAGTGGACGTATGATTCCGTGAAACGCACGACTGCCTCTTTGTTGTAATAGTGCATATTACGCGTTTTTTGTACTTAAGGAAAATTTTGAGTTTTATGCTTTTAATGAGTAACTGCCAGCTTACAGAAGAAAAAAAAGCTCTCCAACCTGTTGACAAACATCTCCCTACGCCACAGGTTAGATCAGGTCATGGGCCTTGCAGACCTGGCACTGTGAAGCCTTGGCATGGCAGTGTGCATCCTGAAACTCGAGTGATCTGCTCCTGGGACCCAGAGAGGACCGTATTGGAGGCAGAAGATTGATACAGGCTAATCGGACTTATATATAGAACCCTACTTCTAAGAGCTCCTGTTGAGAGCACAAAAATGCAATCACACAACTGCAAAGAACGATTGTGTACTCAGGAACTACTAACACTACACACGGGAGTGCGAAGGCTTACAAGAAATCAAAGCAAATGGGTCCTCTGTGAGAAAGAAAAGCACCGGCTCTAAGAAAATGTGATTTCTTTTTAACCATAATAAGATCTTTTATTTGGGATTGGAGAATGGAGAAGGCCCCCGAGGCGATACAAGGGCACCTTCTGTGGAATGCACATGAAATGGGTTTTTAAATTGCTTAAGAACCTCACTCAGCACTTTGAATACAGCCCGGAACAGACTGAGAATCCAGAGGCACTGAGGAGGGGTGGATGACATCTGTGCCTGGCTCTGGTGAGGGCTCTGAGGGGGTCCAAGACCTGCTCCAAACCTTAGTGTGGCTAGTTGTACGTCTCCTTCTGGGCCCACTCTCTGTGGCCTGCACTCTCTGCATCTCCTTCCTATGACACATCTCTGGTACCCTACTCTCTGTAGCCCTAAACCTGCACCTGTTTGTAAACATCTCCCTTGCAGGGTCTACCATTACAGTCTCTCACTCATCTCTCTGTCCTTCTCCCCCTCTCACGTCTCTCCCTGCGTCTCCTCCTCACTGCGTGTCCACTCGCAACGCCTCGCTCTTCCTCCCCACCTGAGCTGGACCAATCATCTCCACAAGCCTGTCCCTAGTGCTTAATTTGAGCCAGTGGTTTCCGGAGCTCAGCACCGATACTTAATCATCAACACCAGCGCTATAGTTTCATGAGCACCAGTTAAGGCCACGCTCATTTTTGGTAGGCAGAGAGAGATTAAGTGATTTGCCCAAAATCACAGGATGTTGAGCCAACGCCGAGACTCGAACCTGGTTCCCCAGCTCTGAAGTCAGCAGCTCTGGCCATTACGCCACATCCTCTCCCCACTATGTGGTTCTGTTTTAGACGGCGCTAACAGGAGAAATGGGCTGGTGCAAGCTGCCTCCTGACGAGAACCTCTGCACTTTTTTTTTTTTACAAATTAACCACTGCCTGACCCTTCCCAAAGGATTTTAGTCAGGTTTAACTTCAAAGAGCATTTAAGAAAATAGATCCATGTGATTGGTAAGATTCTTCTAATGTATTAGCTAAAGCCTGCTGAAAAAGCCAAAGGATTTGGATGAGGTTAGGAACAATATTTCTCCAAAGCAGAAAATCTCATATGTGCCTATAATGAATTGGAGGACCAGATACAAAAACAGATGCAAGGCAGGCAAACCCCTGCAGCAAGGAAGATGCAGTGCCTAACTGACACACTGCACCACACAGAGGAAATGCTGACACACAATCTTGGGCCACATGTACAAAGGTAAGTGTCTGCGATTACCAAATAGCGATTTTTTGCGATTCGCTATTCGGTAATCGCAAACACCAATGTACAAATGTGTGTTTTACACATTTTATGATTCCCAGGGGGGTGCAAATAGACCTACTTCATGAATATTAATTAGGTGGGTCTCAGTTTGCGACCTATTGGGAATCGCAAAAATCACAGGGATCAGCAGACCACCATGTCTTTTCAATAAACAATCTATTTTTTTTCTTTTTAATGCATCCCGTTTTCCTTAGAAAATTTAAATGTTTTCTTTTCATTTTTTGAGAGTAGGCACTGGTCCGTGGGACAACTGCCTACTCTTAAATAAAGTTTCTACAAACATTCACGGAGGGGAAGGGGTCCCTTGGGGACCCTTTCCCATTTGCGAATGGGTTACCACCTACTTGAAGTACATGGTAAAATGTGAATGTTTTGCAACGACATTTCGGTCATAAAACATTCTTGCATACCATTGCGATTCGGTATTAGGAAGGGACGCCCTAAACATGCCCCTTCCTATAACCGAATGCAAACCCAATTTACAACTCGGTAATAGGCTACTGAATCGCAAATAGGGATCGGTACATTTTAAAAAGTCTTTTTGCGTTCGACTGATTTTGCTAATCGTCCCGTTCGCGAACACAAAAACGCTTTGTGCATGTGGCCCCTTATGCCGACAAGAATAGCCTCAGTTTTAAATAATGTGCCAGGGTAAAATGCCCATGTGCCAGTTATGAGTTCATCAAAAATGTTGTGCTGCTATAAGTGTTGAATATATAAAGTACCACTGTGAAGTGAAAAGCCATACTGTGGGTAGCATCACTTCCATGCCAAAATCCATATTAGTCTGGCGTGTAAATCATGATTGTAATGAGACCACGCACATTGCCTCTGTTTGTGCAGCTGAACAGGGTCGGACTGAGACAGAAAATAGGCCTGGGCACAAAAATAAAAGTGGTCCCCATTGGTGAATCAGATACCAAAAAATAGTCTTATGATTGCAAATTAGGGCAGTTTTTTTTAACTTGTCGAGACATGCTGTATAGGTGATTTGCAAGTTATGGAACACTGCACGGATTTGAGCTTTCGTTCAGAAAGGGCAATGCTTATTTTAATATCATGGAACTCGACAGTAAAAAAACCGGCCAGCAGGCCATAAAACAGGCCCACAAAGAGCCAAAAAACTGGCCCAACACTGATCTGTCAGACCAGCCATTGGGCGCTGCCCGATTGCCCTATAGGCCAGTCCGATCCTGTTAAGCACTACGCCGTCTTTGTCTGTGCGGCACTACATTGCCTCTGTGCAGTACTACATTGCCTCTGTGCAGCACTATTGCTCTGCTGGAATTCACATTGCCCAGCTGTGTACAGCAGTAGCACTGTCTTGTCAGAGGCCAACCTGGTGCAAGATGTAATTCCCCATTTCAGTAAAAGCATCACTGCTGTGATACAATCAACCCCAGCCTCCACCCACTGCCTCTTATTATTCCCCCACTATGGCCCCCGTTACGCGTGGGATGATCATTTCTGATATGTGCAGTAACTTTTTACCGCACATATTAAAACTGTGAGTTTTTCGGTTTTTATCGCACCTGGTCCATGGGTGAAATGAAAACCTCGTCCCCGGATACATTTCTGCCAGCAAAACTTGCAGATATTTACTGGATAAAAATGTCCATTACAAACTAGAACTTTCAGATTTTGCACTGATAAGCACCAAAATCCTCATGTCATTTTTTATTCAAGGAGTAAAATTTATAATAAGTGCTATTTATTGCGCACAGTAAATAACGTACCACAGGGTATCTGTGTCTATCAGCTGCAATAAATATCGCACCCTATACCGGCCACCTCATAAGGAGGGCCTAGGAGGGGCCTTGGCTACAAACGTTTACTCAGTGTAATACCTGACAGTCCCTAAATATACCAATGCCAGTGCTTAATTTCAGCCGGTGGTAGCAGGTGTGGCCCACCGGCACTTCTTTTTGGGGACCGCCACTTATTTTTCCTCATCAGACTCAGAGGTGGCTCCTCCGCTAAGGCAGAGGAGCGTTGCCCCGCTCCTCTTAGAGCAGGAAAAATAAAATGATAATAACGTCATTATTATAATTTCTTTTTTGTAGGTTTGGGGCTGGGTTAGGGCGGGGCAGGGCTGGGCTGGTAGCACAGGGGGAGGAGTAGTTTGCACTTCTAGTGTGCATGACTGTTTGGCCGCTCGTCTTAGGCCGTCCAAACAGTCATGCGCACTTTGCATGTTCCCTACCAGGCTGTAATGCACAGTCTGGTGAGGATCATGTCTAGGCTCCCATTACCCGTCTGAGCACCGAACCACAGTGCTCAGACCAATCACAACGCTGCTTTACAGCGTTGTGATTCGCTTGGGGAGGGAGCCTGTGTGCTTCCTGGTTCCGGCCGTGGAGAGAAGACGAGGGACGACGGAGGAGAGACGCTGCGAGAAGGAAAGTGTTTTTTTTTTTTTTTACCGGCCCTCCACTCTTGTTTCCTGTCAGCTGCTACTGATCAGGAAGAGAAAGACGGAAAATGTCACAAAGGGAATAAGAACAAAACTGCACAAGTGAGATAAAGGGGCTGGGAGAGTCTGGTTGTGGACTAAGGAGACAGGTGGAATCAGGACTACATAGTAGGGGTGGGTGGAACTCACATAATTTCACTCTGCGGAATTCAGAGGATTTACATAAAACCATGCGGAATGCCAGAGGGTGCAGCTTCTTTCTGCCGCTTGAGTAGATTTTCTACTACTGCAGCTTTCTCAATGCAAATGGTCGTGACCAGCCGCCACCGCCCGTGTTGAGAAATATCACCGGGAGGTGTTCTAGAGCCCGAAAATCGCGCTTGGGAATGCAAATACTCGCTCGCCAACTTAAGGTTGGTGAGCCACGCACGAGAAAATCTACACCACATGATGGTTGGTGGATTTTTGCTGAAACTCCACGTTCCACCTGGAACGCAAGTGGGCAAAACTCCCCGAGCCCCGCCGGTGGAGCAGAATTATTCATCCACTCCTACTACATAGCCTTGGGATTTGGCACGTGGACATACAATAGCACTGGCCACGGACTTCTGAGCAGAACTTTGGGCCACAGCACTTGTTCATTTACAACTTACGCACTGACCAACGCGGACACAGTAGTAAACCCGTGCCGCCTTCTTTCTCTGCATTGCTTCTGTTTTCACTTTTGTAGGGAGTCTGAATGGGAATAGTATAGTTCGGTATTGGTGGAAGCGAGTATCGCCAGGCAATTGTACATTTAAAAAATAAAACATTTACCACAGGGAAAATATTTTTCAATGGAGAAACCCTTCCCCTATAATTCCACAAAGTTTTAAAGTATCCTGTTCTCCTCTGCTCACCTTGGAACCTTGGAAGGGATGTGCTTCACCCCCTCACTGTTGTAATTGTCCAGCCATTTCCTTGGTGGGAAAGGGTTGGAAAGGAAATTGATCTCTCTCTCTCTCTCGCTCTCTCTCTCTCCTTGTCGCTGTAACTCTCCAACTCTCTCTCTCTCACTCTGTCAGTCTCTAACTCTATTTCTGCCTCTCTTACTCTGTCCTTCGCTCTTTCTGTCTCTCTAACTCTGTCCTTTGTGCTCACACTATGTACATCTCTCTCTGTTATGTTTTAACTAGCAGTTGTGTTGTCAGTGTTCCATGGAGAGGCTGAGGATTCCACAATCTTGAGGAAGTGGGTTTGCCTGCCAGAGGTTGGATGGCTGCATCGAAACTACTTTTGTGTGATGTTCTCAAAATTGGTGACGAGGATGGGATATCAGTTGGCGGAAAATCCATGATCTCCAACTCCTGAAAGTAGCTTCTGCGCATTCTGTAGGGACAACGCTTGCGTGTTGGTGGCAGCGACGGGCAGGTTGGAAGGTGTCCTAGACAGCCAGCAATGAGCAGGAGGTGAAGAGAGGCATCTGTGGGTCTTGCATGATGGCCTAGCGTATGGAGTTTGTGATTTTATGGAGATCGCAGGAAGTCGATTTTGTTTCCTGGACCAGCCTGCACTGTTCGTTGGTATTGTGCGCTCAATCCAAGTCAGCCATTGTTACTGTCTCACATGTGCAGTGAATGTGCGTGGGCCGGACACGACTAAGCGGCGCATGCAGTGACTCACCTCTTTTCCAGTATGGACTATAATTTTAGGGTGACAAGGTGTCCCGGATTTGCAAGGACAGTCCAGGCTTTCCACCAACTGTCCCGGTAGGTTTCGGGAAATTTAGCTCATGTCCCAGTTTTCAGAGAGGGTCGACTGAAAACGGTGGGAGGTGCCTTTTTATGTTTTCCAAAACAGGCATAGTTAGGAGCTGTTATAACAAAGCAATTTTATTAATAGGCATTATACTGGCTTTAAATTTTTTATTTTATTTATGTTCTCACTACCTCTTCTGTAATTCTATGCTGATGAGCGCTGTCATTCTGTGCGCTCAGTTGAAAGTAAAATTATAGTCTTTCTTCTATTTTTGTGAATTGTCCCGGTTTTTGGCTTTAAAATTCTGGTCACCCTATAAACAAAATTTGCCATGATCGGCGTGGAACACGGTGCGGAGTGTATGTGTAGCCCCAGTCTATCAAAAACAGGACTGGCAGTAGTTGTTTGGAAGTGTTCCTGCTCACCTGAGAAAGTGTTCCCGTTCACCTAAGAAAGTGCGCCCGCTCACCTTTGGGAGCTCTTGTTGAGAAGCCCATTAAAATAGTAAGTGGACTGGTGGCAGCATCCTAAGCTCTGTGATTGCAGGAAGTTCTTGCTGTGAAGCCTGCACAGGAATAGAAAGAGGACTGGTGGCAGCAGCATTCTGTGCAAAGCTGTGTGATACCAGCAGCATTCTGTGCAAAGCTGTGTGATACCAGCAGCATTCTGTGCAAAGCTGTGTGATACCAGCAGCATTCTGTGCAAAGCCTTTTGCTTAAAGGCAGGGTTGCGTGTACAAAAGGGACGCCTGTATGGATGGATAGGGTCTGACATCTGAGTGTGAGCAAAGCCAAATTAAAGGAGAGGGTGGAAAGGTATCAGAGGAAATATGTGGAGAAGCACAGTGAAAAGTTGAGGAATAAACAGCGAGAGTTTAAATAAGGGTGATTTTAATTGAATTGAATTTGAATTTGTAGGGCGCACAGCTAACCCAAGGGGTTTCCCGGCGCCAGCCCGGTAGGAAAGCTGAGATCTAGCAAGAAGAAATCTAAGAGTTGAAGAACCAAGTCTTCAAGCTTCTGCTGAATACACCATAGACAGTTTTCTCAGTAGTGAGATAGGTAAAGAGTTCCACAGGGTTGGTCCTAGATAAGAAAAGGAGCGTCCACGCATGCGAGAGAGTTTGAATTTCGGGACAGAAAACCTCATCTGGTGGGCGGAGCGCAGAAGACGAGCGGGTTGGTAGCGTTGAACTAGCTTTTGCAAATATTTGGGGGCCACTCCAATTTTTTTTTAGACATGTGGCATATGGCTTTAAATTTTATTCTGTTCTCCACCGTCAGCCAATGAAGGCTACGAAGGAAGCCGGCAACTGATGAAGATTTAGGCACTTGACACAGTAGTCTAGCAGCCGTATTCTGCACCACTTGAAGTCTTTGGATTATAGCTTTATTGGAGCCTAGATAGAGAACATTGCCGTAGTCCAGCCTAGAAGTGACTAGGGCATGGACTACCGTTTTCTGGGAAGAAAGGGGAATCATCCATTAAAAAAATATCAGCCATTTTAAAATAGTAAAGCAGATGGCAGATATCTTGGTAACTTGTTTCATAGAGAGATGCTCATCAATGATGAAACCCAAATTGCGAACGTGGTGTACCGGCAAGGGCAGCGCACCCATTTCGGAGGGCCAATGCTGAGGACACCAAAGATCATGTTTCTTCCCTAAAATCATAACTTCAGTCTTTTCACCGTTGAGATTGAGTAGATTGTTATGCATCCAGGACGCAACTTTGCTCAGACCCGACTGAAGAGCAGAGGGTCCGACCCCTTAACAGAGGAAAGATAAAAAATTATCTGAGTGTCATCAGCATGGGAAAAGAGGGAGAGACCAGCCTCTTCCACAACATCTGCCAGAGGACGGACATACACATTAAACAGCAGTGGGCTCAGCACCGAACCTTGAAGAACTCCATAAGGGGACGGATAAGAGTTGGAATTAGCTGACGCAGAGAAAACCTGGAAGGTTCGGTCAGCTAGAAAAGATCCGATTCACTGCAAGGCTAAGCAGGCTAAGCCCACAGCCTGCACGGCTCTCAGCAAGACGGAGTGAGACACCGTGTCGAAAGCGGCGCTAAGGTCCAGTAAGATAAGGGCCACTGTTTCACCCTCATCTAACCTGTGCCTTATCATTTCCGTAACTCCAAGAAGAGTTGATTCAGTAGAGAAACCAGCTCTAAAACCTGATTGAGAGGTGTGGAGAAAGTTCTGAGATTCCACATAAGCGGTCAGCTGAGAGTTTATATGCTTTTTAAGAATTTTAGAAAAGGCCGGAAGCAGCGAGATGGGACGAAAATGAGATGGCTTGGTGGGGTCGGCATTGGCTTTCTTCAGAAGAGGGAGCACCATAGAATGTTTCCATTCCCACGGCACTACGCCCTCTAATAAGGAGGCATTAAAGAGATCCATAATTATCGAGAGTATGGGCACGTCCAGCTGTTTAATCACATGAAAGGGGGGTAAGTCACGGGGGGAACCCAATTTCATGTTTGCCAAGAAGTGGCCAACGGAACTAAGTTCCAAGAGGGTCCAAGTTTCCAATTTCTTAGAGGAAGTGTTATTAACGTGCGACCCTAGTCCCTCAGACTCAGGGGTGACAGTAGTAGTGGTCTGGGTCTCCTGTGGAATATTTTGAGAGTGTTTACTAAGCAGCGCACAGTGTATTTGTTCAACTTTATCAGTAAAGTAGAGGGCGAGTTCTTCACATTGGGTGCCAGTAAGAGCAAGGGGAGTAGACTGAGTTTCCATGCTGGATAGTTCTTTTACCACCTTAAAAAGCGTTTTGGAGCAATTTTGGGCTTGAAAGATTTTATGTGTAAAGAACTCCGCTCGTGCTACTTTGCAAAGAATGAGGTATTCCTTAAGGGCTGCTTTTTATGCCACTTTATCTTCTTCATGATAATGTTTCCTCCAACTTGTTGCTGGTGGCAGTTGTATTTTAACACGCTTGTTAGATAGAGGGAGGCAGGTGTCTACTGCTTGACCAATCCAATTATGGATGGAACCAAGATCAGTAATAGTAATCTGTTCTACAGCTGGTTTACTGTCAGCTAAAAGTTTGTTTAGAGCCGGGACATCAAGCTTAGCCCAATTTCTCCTCTTTTGTTCAGGCCCCAGACAGGTCGCAGGAGGAGAGTAAGCAACTTTCAATGAGAAAGCTACAGCAAAATGATCGGACCAACATAGGGGAAGAGCAGAGACACAGCTAAGATCAGGTAGATTGGAAAAAATAGGATCTAGCAAATGACCCGCTATGTGGGTCGGACCTGAGTTACATGGATGAACGTTCATTGCTTCCAAATCAGCAATGAGTAACGAACTCTTAGTACAATTTGGATCGTCTAAGTGTAGGTTCAGATCACCCAGTATGGTAACATTTGCAGCCTTCAAGATATGAGGGGCTGCTTGATCGGGAAAAGAAAGCGCCCACGGCCCGGCCCGGCCGGGAGGGCGGTGCATTAGAATGCCCGAAAAAGTGAAGTTAGGCTTGAGTGCGATTTTGAATAACAAGGCTTCACAATCAATAACACAAAAGTCATCTGTTTTACATGTTAAAGAGCTTTTGTGAATAATGGCTATGCCGCCCCCCATCTTCAACTTCCTATCTTTCCTTATAATAGAGTGGTTGGAAGTGCTGCCGCCACATCAGGGCCCGAGCTTTCCTGTAACCAGGTTTCTGTTGAAAAGTCAGCGTCCGGTTGATTATTAGTCAGGAGATCGAAGATGTTTTTTTGATCTTTAGGCAGAGATCGGCAATTAATATTATAAAATGTAAAGTCTAAATGGGATGGGAATGTACCTTTAGTAAGAGTTTTAAGAATTTTAAGTGATTTTGAGTGGTAGGCGGGGTTCTTTTAAGTAGCCGAGTCCCAAAAAAGTCAATGGGGTGAAGGGAAACATGGTGTGGTTGGAGGATGGATGGAAATGGAATGCAAGGACAGTGATTAAGTGTATTGACTTCGAACGTCACGTCTGGTGGGAGAATAAGGCACTCTTGTGGGACAACACACAATAGAAGAATAGATGATGCCCAGGTCACTATGGGAAGTGTGGGAACACGAGCTAAGGTTAAAGGAGACCATGTAGATTCAATGACTATGTGTGTTCCTATCAGCATTGTTTTATATTGTGTAAATACCTTTTCCATGGTGATGAACCATATTGGTACTTAGGGGTCGCTGACTCAGTACATTACTTAAAGCTACATTGAACACACTGGGTCTGTCATGTATGCTTAAGGGATATTTTGGCTAACTTTTTCAATTATATATGCATTGCTAGCAGAAGGAGAACTATTGATCACATTCTATTTCTTGCTTTCCTTATCTAAACTAAATTCACCCGTAATTCACCAGAATTCTCCCTTCTCACTCGGATATGCATACTACTAACCTTATGCAATGGAGGTTAAAGTCTTATTTATGATAAATGCTTTGAAGTGGCACATTTGCTTGTTTTATTGGTTTGCTTTGGAGAAATGTAAGATATTTCCTAGGGGCTCCCATTTATTCCCCCTCCTTTCACCTGTTACAAAGTATCAAATAATAGGTCCTGAAGAAGATGGTTTTGAAATTATTATACCATTGAAACGTACGTCGACCAGAGAGAGAGTGTGACACCCCTGCTACCGGCACAGCAACCGAGGGTTGATCTTATCACCCGGCTTTTCCATCTGTGCATGCAGTGTTGCCCTGGGGTGTATATTATGAATGTATTGAGTGCAAGAGATATGATTGCTGAGTTGTGAGAGGTGCGTTTGTGTGTGGGGATGCGTTGAACTATATTGTAATTATCTCACTTAATGTGACCTTAAAAGTGTTGTAATATTGTGTATTTAATGTACAGCATTATTGGACAAATGATGATAGTTACTGTGTTGTAATTGAAAAATATATACATATACTCCCCACCAATTTTTTTTATAAGATGTGAAAAACTTAAAGTTTTAAAAAGAAAGAAAAAATGAAATAAAAGATGCAATAACAAGTAACCATTTTGTGTGGAGAAGAATGTTTCTTATGCCCCAGTTTTGAGCTTTGAGAAGCCGCTATTTAAAGAAATTGAGGTCTTGAGGGAACACTACCTTGGTAGTTTTTGTTTGGTAAATACCTTTTCCGCCACTTTCCTGCTGCCTGCTGCCACATCAGGGACTACCGGTCCCAGAAGTACTCGCTCCCTGGAGGGAGGGGCTGATAGTGCGCATTTAAGCGCCCACCGAGACCCGCGGCACGGGATACCTTTTCCGCTGCTTTCCTGCAGCCTGCTGCCACATCAGGGACTACCCGTCCCAGAAGTACTCGCTCCCTGGAGGGAGGGGCTGATAGTGCGCATTTGAGCACCCACGAGACCCGCGGCGCGGGATACCTTTTCCGCCGCTTTCCTGCTGCCTGCTGCCACATCAGGGACTACCCGTCCCAGAAGTACTCGCTCCCTGGAGGGAGGGGCTGATAGCGCGCATTTAAGCGCCCACCGAGACCCGCGACGCGGGATACCTTTTCTGCCGCTTTCCTGCTGCCTGCTGCCACATCAGGGACTACCCGTCCCAGAAGTACTCGCTCCCTGGAGGGAGGGGCTGATAGTGCACATTTAAGCGCCCATCGAGACCCGCAACGCGGGAAGCGCCCGGGCAAAGCCCGGGCCAAGGGCAAGCCCGTCCTTGCCCGTCATTGCCAGGAAGAGGCAGGGCCACGTCCCTTTCATCTGGTGATTTCACAGCTCTCTGCGGGTTGAATCTGGACACCTAAGGTACTGTGTTCTTCCACCCTTTTCATTTCCTCTTCCTAATTGCTGGTGGTGTCCAAGATCTGGTCCTGTACCTCCCTGATCACAAGCAAGACGGGGACTGTTCGCTAACTCGCCTAAGGACATTGTCATAGACTGCCGATGCTGATTGCTTGTTTTTCATTTCCCTTGCTTGTTGTGGGAGCCTGTCGTCCTCCTTGTGAAACTAAAAGTTCTTTCTAGTCAGTCGCTGTCTCCCTCTTCTCACTCCAATAGGGGGAAGCGTTTGTAAGTGTTTATCTTTTTTTTCTTTTTTCCTTTGTTGCTTGCTGCAGTTTGGAGACTGAATCCCCCTGTTTATTATTTTTCTGTAACACCTTGACATCTATTGTTGGTAAGGGGATAGGGCTTAGTTGGCCTCTGGCCAGGGCCGTTTCTAGGTGTTTTGCCGCCCTAGGCGAGAATTGAAAAATGCCGCCCCCTCCCTTTTACTACCATCACTCTCTCCCACTGTCATCACGGCTCAACTTCACTTTTGCTTTTCTGCTTTCCGGCTCATCCGAGCAGGAAATCCAGCCGAACGGAGCACAGACTCAGGAGCGCAGGAGACACAAACATGACCTTATATATTGGGAGAGGATGTGGCCTAATGGGCTAGGGCGGTCGGTCGATCTCAAATCTGGGGAGCCGGGTTCCAGTCTCGGCAATGACGCTCAACATCCTGTGATCCTGGGCAAATCACTTAATGCCCCCGTGCCCACTGCCCAGCGAAAAATGGAAGTGTCCTTGTATAACGTAACTGGTGCTCATGTAAAACGCTCTGATATCGCGCTATATAAATCTCCGGGGAAAAAACCTTGCTATATAATAATACCAAACACGAAATAACTCACCACTCGCATGAAAATGAAATATCAGTACAACACAAAACACAGCAGGTATAGAACATTCAACCATCAATTCCTCTATATGATGCACCTCAATAATTCATTCCAGCAACACTTTTGCTCGCTGTAAGTCAGGTGCGCTTGCTCGCTCTAGGTCAGGTGCATTTGATTAGCGTGACCTCTGCCCCGTAAACTGCAGGCTAGCTAAGAGCTTCAATGAATGGCAGGGCGTCTCATTGCAATTTTAGGCCTCACTGTTGCCAACACTGCTCAGAGAACACCATGACGGACAACAAAACCCACGTAATTCCCGCTTTCCTTGCAAGCAAATAAAGCAAACACGTGTAACGCTGCAATACCTTCTTCTCCACCAGTTCCAGCGCCAGGCGGCTCACCGTGCCGAAGTTGGCCTCGTTGGGATGCAGGCGAAGGATTCCCGGGCGGGGTGGGGCGGTCCTCTCCGTTGCGCCGACCGCCTCCGCACATACGGGAACGGGAGGAACTGCGGCACTAGCCTTGTCACCCGCTGCACAACTGCTCACTTGCCTCGCTTGGTCGCCTTAATCTCCGCACACCCAGCCTCCACTCGTTGATGCGGGGCTCAGCGACTCCGACTCCAGGCCTCTGGGTCTCCAGGTCTCCGTGGCTTCCGCTGTGGCTCGTCGCTTCCGAAAACTGCCTAGACTCACAGAGAGACCTGACGGAGTGCACATTAAGCTCTTCCAGTTGTTCCCATTTGCAGGGCCCAATGTGATGTAGGTAATGGACGCAGCACCCAGAGAAGGAAATCCCATATACCAGGTTCCAACTCGCTATTTTGACTAACATTTAAATGTGTTTTTTTCTCTTCAAATGCAGAAGAGATGCTACCAGTCTCTGCTGGCTTCATCCGGCATTATTTTTTATTTAGTCGCTAGAATTTGCCTTGTTAGTTCTGCTGGACATAGGTAGTCTACGTCTGAAACAGCCACGCGCCACCTCTGGATCCGTTAGAAGCCGTTTAAAACTTGTCAGCTGCGATTTCCGACAGGGAACACACAAACAAACAAACAATTCTGACAATAATTAATGTGCTTAAAACGAAACTTAATATTTAATGTGCTTAAAACGAAACTTCCTCAGTGAACGCGTAACACAAAACGAAGATATATTTTGGATCAAAATGAAAAAACTAACATTAAGGGAAATGTGACAAATGTAAAACTTTCAAAAGGCAACATTAATGAGATTGTAAAATCGTAGCTGGCACTCCAGTGTTATTTCACACAACTGGAGCCAAGGGGATTCCCAAACTCATGTTTTTTGCCGCCCTCCCCCTTTTGTCGCCCTAGGCGGCCGCCTAGTCTTGCCTGATGGTAGAAA
>CAWUFW010022840.1:0-87282 GCA_963921515.1 Calotriton arnoldi | reverse complement strand
CCTAAAGGCAGAGTGCATGGTTCCTATGTGAGAGGGTGCCCCTGCATGAGCAGGGCCCCTCTGCAGCGTTCGGAGACCATCTCTGATGCTGTTTGTAGTGCAGCCTGACCATATACTCTTAAGCGCATTATATCCTCGCGGTAAAATGCTAACTTTGGAATGGCTGCACCTAAACATGTCGTGTTTGGTGTCAAACATCTTGGAATACTACCCCCGCCAATCCTGGCGGCGGGGGTAGCATTCCACCCTTCTAGAGGGAAAGACATGTTAACTCTGGCTTACCCGGTAACTTCTTTCTGAAGCCCTGGCATCACAAAATGGATGCTGCTGCCACAGACACAAGTCTGGCCTCCTGCTGCTGGACGAAACTCCGGCAGGGGAGGCCTGGACAATAGGTTTCCTGTTGCAGGGAGGTGTGACCACCTCCCCAGACAGGATAATGTGTATTGGGGCTGGGTGGGTGCACTCTTAGAGTGCTTTGAAGTCCTGCACTGGGGAGCAAAAGGCTCCTCTGTGCATATGCCAGTTCAAACCAGCTCAGGGGCTACCTGCCCCTGCTCTGGCGCGAAACTGGACAAAGGGAAGTGGGTGTAGCCACCCCTCCCTTGACCCTCCCATAGGTGGGGTCATAGAGTTAGTCCCTCCCTGTTTTACTGGTTAAAATGGGGAACCCTTGCCACAGCAAGATTAGATTATCCCTGGACTAAACTTTGAAACTGAATCCTGGACCTTCGACGCTCTACATCACGATTAGAGGACTGAAGAATCTCCCTTGGGGTCAAGGAGTGACTCCCCTGCTTGGCAGGCACCAAAAACGATAACGACGGTCGCAAACTACGCCGCTCCCGCCGGAGTCCGAAGTCCCTGCAGCCCAAGAAGTGGATTTCCTGACTTCTCCAAGGCCATCGTGAGTCCCCAGCGAAGCTGAGGCAAGTGGACCCCACGAGTGACGAGGAACCGCGACCCCTGGGTACCGTGCACTATTGTCGAGTGCAACCCCTTCACAACGTTCTACGAACCTGTGCTTTGGACCACGTGTGGTCCCAACCTCCAGCAGGAATCCCTCCGAAGATCAGAGGCCTACACCGTCCCGAGTGACCGTGGGCCCCTGTTGAGTGATTCCGCCCGAGGTGTCTTCGCGATCCCTTGCCAGCCGGCTCGTGGGTCCCCAGAAGACTTTCTAAAGAAACCAAAGGGCTCCCCTGGTTGCTCCAGGCCTGCCCTGACTTACCTTCGCTGGGTGAGTTCCCCAGACCTTGCTGGTCTGCACCATCGACGATCTTCAGCTACATCAAGACTTGCCGTTGCCAAGGCTTGTTGGGTCCAATCCGGACGCCGACACCGCAGCTCTCGACAGACATCGTGTACCAGCCCGAATCCTGCTCCTGGTCGCCGACAACGCCTCCTGGACCTCGTGGCTGCAGAAACGAGACGACCGTCAACGCACCTGAAGCACTCGACATCGGTGGGCATCTGTCCATCGCCTTCCTGGTCACTGGCTAGTGACCCAGACTCTGTCCCCTCTGCTTTCAGGTTCACCAGAACTCCGATCCACTCTTGGATCCACCCGGACACTTTTCTCTTGGCCGCCAGCAGCACTTTGCAGCAGATCGCCATTCGAAACGACGACGAAACCCGACCCCGAAAGGCACCTATGCACCCGGCTTCCCTGGGTGAGGTAACACGAGTACTCCGGTGCTCCCGTGGGTAGAGACTCTTCAAAGTCCTAGATCTCAAAGGGTTTTGTCCTAGTCCTCTTTTAAGTGTCCCTTTCCTCTATTTTCCCGATCCCGACTTTCTCCATAGAAGTTAACGGCGTATCGCGGTTGTGTATTTACACTGCACGCGTCTCCCGTGGGTCCCCTGTGTCACTACCTTGGGTGGTTCCTTGTGGTCCAAGCACTTCTAGAGGCTCTAGGCCTAGTGTCTAGTTCAGTCGTGGTTCGCATACCACTTTATTGGTATATGGTTTGGTACGCCCCTAGGGCCCAAACGTGTATTTGTGCTATTACTGTGATTTAAGATCTTATAACCTATGTACTTCGAACTCTAGCCTCATAAAGAGACTAGAGGGGTGTGTTTAGTAATAAATACATATATTTTGAATATATACCTGGTGTGGTGCTCTTTCATTTGGTCACTCAAGAGATTATAGACTGGTAAAACAAGCTGCTTTACATTCCTTCAAGACTTAGCCTGAAGGCTGCTCTCCACAGCTACCACTAGGATAGCTTTCAATAAGGTTGTCTTTAACCTACCTACCATAAGAGTCGATTTGGACTGGTGCAAGGTGCCCACTATAATTAGTGGACAGCATATGCCAGGCCAACTTCTCACATTGGTGTGCAGCGTGTGGGATTCCAGCTTGCTATTGTTTTACCAGATAATCTCAATTGAATTGATCAACTGAAAACCACTAAAGGTACCTAAGGTACATATAATTTAAGCTTAGAATATCAGTAAGTTCTACTGAACTTAGAGTTGTGTGTTAAGGGATAGCACAACCCTTTCTACAACTCAAGAGAGTTTAGTAGGCCACACTAGAGTAGGTAGTGCATACACCACACCACACTAGTAATGTCTTTAAAAGCAGGATCCAAAGATGCCCTGCAGGAAGCCATTGAGCTTCCCCCTCCAAGTATGACACACTCCCATTCTTGGAACTGAGAGCTTTGTGTAACGTGAGGAAATTAAGGACAGGCCAAAGTCCCACCACCCAACACCTCCAGGAGTTGTTGGTGGCTTATGATCTTAGTAAGTCTTCAGAGACTGAAGGGGTAGGAGCAGAGGGTGGGCCAGCAGATGAGGAAGGGGCCAGGGGTACCACTACCCCCAGCCCCCTCTGAAACTGACCAGGAGGGTGACAATGACCCTGACCTGGAGAACCCAATCCCTTCTGGGGAAGATGAAGATGAGGATCTAGAGAACCACACCTTTGTCCCCCAGGAAGGATTATGAGTGTGCTCAGAAAGTCTAGGTCTCCTTCTCAGGAGTCTAACCACTCTGGCACCTCAATAGGGAGCTCTGTTTCTTCTCACAGGAGGGAATCCTCTCATGAGAGAAGAAAGAGACTGGTCCAGTATGAGGAAACTCAACTAGAGATCAGGAAGAAGCAATTGGCTTTAGATAGAGAATCCCTAGATCTCCTTAGAGAGAGAAGAAAGTTGGGACTAGAGTCCCATGGTGGCAGCAATATCCCTAGAGATAGGGAAAGGTCTTATGACCATAGAAACCTAAACAAGATTGTCCCTCCCTACCAGAGTGGGGATGACATCCACAAATGGATAACTGCACTGGAGAGGGCCTGTAAAGTTCAGAAGGTCCCCCAGAGGCAGTGGGCAGCAATCTTGTGGCTCTCCTTTGCAGACAAAGGTAGAGACAAGCTCCTCACTGTAAGAGAAGAGGATGCTGACAATTACACAGTCTTGAAGAGTGCTCTGATAGATGGGTTTGGCCTAACCACTGAACAGTATAGGTTGAAGTTCAGAGACACCCAAAAGCTCAGACTCAAGACTGGGTTGATTTTGTAGATTGTGCTACAAAGGCTCTGGAAGGTTGGATACATGGCAACAAAGTGCATGACTTTTTAGGATTGTACAATTTGATTATGAGGGAGCAGATCCTTAATAATTGTCAAAACCAGCTTTTGCACCAGTATCTGGTGGACTCTGATCTGACCTCTCCCCAAGAATTGGGAAAGAAGGCAGACAAATGGGTCAGAACCAGAGTAAAAACTAGAAATCAGGGTGGTGACCAGAAGAAAGATTCTACTAAGTCCCAAGAGAAAGGTGGGGATAAATCTAAGGATAAGTCCCCTACAGGGCCCCAAAATTCCTCTTCTGGGGGTGGGTCCCAAACTCCTTCCTCTCCTGAAAAGAAACCCTATTGCCATGTCTGTAAAAAGCCTGGGCACTGGAAAACTGATCCCAGTTGCCCCAGGATTGGCAATAAAGAAAATGTTCCTCCCACAACTACTACCACCCCTCCTGGTACTACCAGTAGTAATCCTCCAGTTGGGAGTAGTGCACCCAAAAGTTAGGTGCTTTTGCAAGAGGAACAGAGGTGGGCCCTAGTTTAGACAGGGACCCTCAACAGACTCCTCTGACTCTGATGGTGGTATAGGATTTGCCACCTTTACCATGGGTCCCATAGCATTGGGCAGGTACAGACTGGAGCCAATGATTAATGGTCAGAAAGCTGTGGCATTTAGGGACACAGGGGCTAGTGTCACCATGGTGGCAGGGAAACTAGTCCCCCTCACCAGTTTTTACCTGAGTTTAAGTACCAGGTGACCAACATTGATGGTGTCAGAACAGATCACCCCATGGCCATAGTCAATCTCAGCTGGGAGGGGGTCACAGGCCCAAAGAGAGTGGCAGTGTCCCCCACCTTACCTGTAGATTGCCTGATGGGCAATGATTTGGAAATTTCAGCCTGGGCTGAAGTTGAACACCAAACCCATCTTAGGATGTTGGGCGTCCCTGTAAAGGTTAGTGGGGCTGTGATGGCCACAGCCCCAGCCCAAGAATTTGGAGAGATGGAGCCTGAAAGAATGGCCCACTCTCCCCCAAAAGAGAGCACAAGGGTTGAAGAAAAGTCTTCTTCCCCCAGACAATAGGTAAGGGTCAGCCTCCTCAGGGAACTGACCCTACCCCTAGTGAAGGAACTGCCACAGAGGTAGTCAGGCCTGGCCTGGCCACACCCCTGATGGCAGAGGACCCTTCCAAGGTGGTACCCAGTCTGGAGCAGGTAACCTGCCCCTCTCTACCCTGCCTCAGTCAGCCCAGGGCTGCAGAGGTCAGGGAGGTCAGTGGACCCCCAGGGCCCCCTGTCCAGAGGAAGCCCCCATCAGCAGATTAGGGGCACCCAGTCTAGTAGCCCTAGCCAGGTGAAAATTCCTCTACACACTGAGGGATCCCCCATACCTTTATGTAGGGACCTCCCCCAGAAGGACTCTGGTAGGCAAGGGCAAACCTGGGACCAGAAGGTTCCAAACCTGCCATGTCCCTCCAGTGTTCCATCCAAAGGGACCCAACCCCCAGCTGTAGGCAGCCAAAGGTTGACCCTTAGAGCAAAGTGCAACTCAGTCATGGAAAGACAGGCATACATGGTGACCAGTGATCTGAGGAAGCTGAGGCCAACATTCCTAGGGCCTCACTTCCCTACTCAGACACCTCACCAGCCTTGTACTTTACCTAAGCACACCAGAGGTAGTGATTCCCCATGGTGGAGACCCTCTCATACCCTTAGGGTGAGGGATTGCTTAGTGGACCATAACATAGGGGGCAACCATGCTAGTGCAGGTGCTTCCTTATATGGCCACTTAGTCAATATAGGCTCAACTGGCCAAGGTTAGCCTTATCTCCTTTCGTTTGGGGGGTTATGTAGGAAGGTGGAATCTGACTATATGGTTGCCCCCACTTTTTTTATGGTGTTTTGCTGGTTTATGACTTAGTTGGACTGGGATCCTGCTATTCAGGGCCCCAGTCTATCTGCTTTCTCTGTAAAAGGTTTCCATGTGCCTTAGGCACATCTCTGATTGGAATCTGGAGTGCCCTTATAAGTCCCTAGTATATGGTATACTATGTACCAAGGGCATAGGTACCTCAGAGGCCTGCCAGGGGCTGCAGCATGTATTATGCCACCCCTGGAAGGCCATCCAAACTGACACCACAGGTCTGCTACTGCAGCCTGGGTAAGGTGGTGCATGCACCCCTTACTGTGATATAGGTTACCTATATCACTAAATACATACACACATATAAACCTATAAGTCACTCCTAAGGCAGGCCTTATCAATCCTAAAGGCAGAGTGCATGGTTCCTATGTGAGAGGGTGCCCCTGCATGAGCAGGGCCCCTCTGCAGCGTTCGGAGACCATCTCTGATGCTGTTTGTAGTGCAGCCTGACCATATACTCTTAAGCGCATTATATCCTCGCGGTAAAATGCTAACTTTGGAATGGCTGCACCTAAACATGTCGTGTTTGGTGTCAAACATCTTGGAATACTACCCCCCGCCAATCCTGGCGGCGGGGATAGCATTCCACCCTTCTAGAGGGAAAGACATGTTAACTCTGGCTTACCCGGTAACTTCTTTCTGAAGCCCTGGCATCACAAAATGGATGCTGCTGCCACAGACACAAGTCTGGCCTCCTGCTGCTGGACGAAACTCCGGCAGGGGAGGCCTGGACAATAGGTTTCCTGTTGCAGGGAGGTGTGACCACCTCCCCAGACAGGATAATGTGTATTGGGGCTGGGTGGGTGCACTCTTAGAGTGCTTTGAAGTCCTGCACTGGGGAGCAAAAGGCTCCTCTGTGCATATGCCAGTTCAAACCAGCTCAGGGGCTACCTGCCCCTGCTCTGGCGCGAAACTGGACAAAGGGAAGTGGGTGTAGCCACCCCTCCCTTGACCCTCCCATAGGTGGGGTCATAGAGTTAGTCCCTCCCTGTTTTACTGGTTAAAATGGGGAACCCTTGCCACAGCAAGATTAGATTATCCCTGGACTAAACTTTGAAACTGAATCCTGGACCTTCGACGCTCTACATCACGATTAGAGGACTGAAGAATCTCCCTTGGGGTCAAGGAGTGACTCCCCTGCTTGGCAGGCACCAAAAACGATAACGACGGTCGCAAACTACGCCGCTCCCGCCGGAGTCCGAAGTCCCTGCAGCCCAAGAAGTAGATTTCCTGACTTCTCCAAGGCCATCGTGAGTCCCCAGCGAAGCTGAGGCAAGTGGACCCCACGAGTGACGAGGAACCGCGACCCCTGGGTACCGTGCACTATTGTCGAGTGCAACCACTTCACAACGTTCTACGAACCTGTGCTTTGGACCACGTGTGGTCCCAACCTCCAGCAGGAATCCCTCCGAAGATCAGAGGCCTACACCGTCCCGAGTGACCGTGGGCCCCTGTTGAGTGATTCCGCCCGAGGTGTCTTCGCGATCCCTTGCCAGCCGGCTCGTGGGTCCCCAGAAGACTTTCTAAAGAAACCAAAGGGCTCCCCTGGTTGCTCCAGGCCTGCCCTGACTTACCCTCGCTGGGTGAGTTCCCCAGACCTTGCTGGTCTGCACCATCGACGATCTTCAGCTACATCGAGACTTGCCGTTGCCAAGGCTTGTTGGGTCCAATCCGGTCGCCGACACCGCAGCACTCGACAGACATCGTGTACCAGCCCGAATCCTGCTCCTGGTCACCGACAACGCCTCCTGGACCTCGTGGCTGCAGAAACGAGACGACCGTCAACGCACCTGAAGCACTCGACATCGGTGGGCATCTGTCCATCGCCTTCCTGGTCACTGGCTAGTGACCCAGACTCTGTCCCCTCTGCTTTCAGGTTCACCAGAACTCCGATCCACTCTTGGATCCACCCGGACACTTTTCTCTTGGCCGCCAGCAGCACTTTGCAGCAGATCGCCATTCGAAACGACGACGAAACCCGACCCCGAAAGGCACCTATGCACCCGGCTTCCCTGGGTGAGGTAACACGAGTACTCCGGTGCTCCCGTGGGTAGAGACTCTTCAAAGTCCTAGATCTCAAAGGGTTTTGTCCTAGTCCTCTTTTAAGTGTCCCTTTCCTCTATTTTCCCGATCCCGACTTTCTCCATAGAAGTTAACGGCGTATCGCGGTTGTGTATTTACACTGCACGCGTCTCCCGTGGGTCCCCTGTGTCACTACCTTGGGTGGTTCCTTGTGGTCCAAGCACTTCTAGAGGCTCTAGGCCTAGTGTCTAGTTCAGTCGTGGTTCGCATACCACTTTATTGGTATATGGTTTGGTACGCCCCTAGGGCCCAAACGTGTATTTGTGCTATTACTGTGATTTAAGATCTTATAACCTATGTACTTGAACTCTAGCCTCATAAAGAGACTAGAGGGGTGTGTTTAGTAATAAATACATATATTTTGAATATATACCTGGTGTGGTGCTCTTTCATTTGGTCACTCAAGAGATTATAGACTGGTAAAACAAGCTGCTTTACATTCCTTCAAGACTTAGCCTGAAGGCTGCTCTCCACAGCTACCACTAGGATAGCTTTCAATAAGGTTGTCTTTAACCTACCTACCATAAGAGTCGATTTGGACTGGTGCAAGGTGCCCACTACAATTAGTGGACAGCATATGCCAGGCCAACTTCTCACACCTCTGCTTTCAGGTTCTTCACATCTTCGATCCAGGCTTGAATCGCACCGGACACTTTTCTTCTCCACGGCAGCAGCACTTCTTCTCATCACGCCATTGACGTCAGCGAAGGTTTACTACATCACTTGACCCCTATGCACCCGGCTTCCCTGGGATAGGTAACACGGGTACCTCGGTACTCTCAAGGGTGCTGGCCTTAGAACCTTCTAATTCCAAAAGGGTTTGATTGAAGTCCTCTCCGAAGTGTCCTTAAACTTTCCCATTGACTTTAACGAAGCTCGCATCTGTGTTCCCACACTGCACCCGGCTCCCGTGGGCCCCCTGTGTCACTTCCTTGGGTGGGTCTGTGAGAAGTTGTCCTGGCATATGCTGTCCACTAATTATAGTGGGCACCTTGCACCAGTCCAAACAACCCCTTATTGGAGATAGGTTAAAGACAACCTTATTGAAAGCTATCCTAGTGGTAGCTATGGAGAGCAGCCTTCAGGCTAAGTCTTGAAGGAATGTAAAGCAGCTTGTTTTACCAGTCTATAATCTCTTGAGTGATCAAATGAAAGAGCACCACACCAGGTATATATTCAAAATATATGTATTTATTGCTAAACACACCCCTCTAGTCTCTTTATGAGGCTAGAGTTCGAAGTACACAAGTTATAAGTTATTTAAACACAGTAATAGCACAAATACACGTTTGGGCCCTAGAGGCGTACCAAACCATATACCAATAAAGTGGTATAAGAACCACGACTGAACTAGACACTAGGCCTAGAGCCTCTAGAAGTGCTTGGACCACAAGGAACCACCCAAGGTAGTGACACAGGGGACCCACGGGGACGCGTGCAGTGTAAATACACAGCCGCGATACGCCGTTAACTTCTAAGGAGAAAGTCGAGTTTAGGAAATTAAAGAAAAGGGACACTTAAAGGAGGACTTGGAGCAAACCCTTTGAGAACTAGGTCGTTCTAGAGTCTCTACCCACGGGAGCACCGGAGTACTCTTGTTACCTCACCCAGGGAAGCCGGGTGCATAGGTGCCTTTCGGGGTCGGGTTTCGTTGTCGATTTGAATGGCGATCTGCTGCAAAGTGCTGCTGGCGACCAAGTGGAAAGTGTCCGGGTGGATCCAAGAGTGGATCGGAGATCTGAAGAACCTGAAAGCAGAGGGGACAGAGTCTGGGTCACTAGCCAGTGACCAGGAAGGCGATGAGCGGATGCCCACCGATGTCGAGTGCTTCAGGTAGGTTGACAGTCGTCTTGACTCTTCAGCCACGAGATCCAGGAGGCGTTGTCGGCAACCAGGAGCAGGATTCGGGCTGGTACATAATGTCTGTCGAGTGCTGAGGTGTCGGCGACCGGATTTGACCCAACAAGCCTTGGCAACGGCAAGTCTCGATGAAAGTAAAGAATGACGATGATGCAGACCAGCAAGGTCTAAGGAACTCACCCAGCGAGGGTAAGTGAGGGCAAGCCTGAAGCAACCAGGGAGCCCAAGAAGAAAAGGATTGGCCTTCGTGAAGGGCTACTAGCCAACGGGCTAGCGACCGCTAAGGAGCCTGGAGACGTTGCACGTGGAGCTGGCTCACAGGACACTCGTGGAGTGGAGGCCAGTGATCTTTGGTGCAGTTGGTGCTGGAGGCTAGGGCTACTCGAAGCCCACAGCACGACTTCGTGGGAGACCCAGAAGAGGATGCACTAGCAAATGTGTGTGGTGGCAAGGGGTCACGGTTCCACGTTACCCACGACAGCTACGGGCCTCAGCTTTTCTGGAGACTCAGGGCAGCCTCGGGGAAGTCTGGAAATCTACCTCTGGTGATGCAAAGACTTCGGCGTCCGACGGGAGCTTAGGCGATGCAGACCGGACAATTGCTTCTTTGGTGCCTGCCAAGCAGGGGAGTCACTCCTTGACCCCAAGGGAGATTCTTCTGTCCTCTAGTCTTGAGTAGAGCATCGAAGGTCCAGGATTCAGTGTCAGAGTTTCGTCCAGGGATAATCTAAAGTCCTAAGGACTGGGTTCCTATACTTATACTAAGTTTAGGGGTTGGACTACTCTGTGGCCCCACCTATTGGTGGGTCAGGGCAGAGGGGTGGCTACACCCCTTTCCCTTTGTCCAGTTTGCGCCAAAGCAGGGGCTGCAAGCCCCTGATCCGGTTTGAACTGGGGTATGCACAGGGACACCAAGTGTGCCCCCAGTGCAGGACTTCAAAGCACCCGAAAGTGCTCCCGCCCAGCCCCAATACACACTATCCTGTCTGGGGAGGTGGTCACACCTCCCTGGGACAGGAAACCTATTGTCCAGGCCTCCCCTGCCGGAGTTTCGTCCAGCAGCAGGAGGCCAGACTTGTGTCTGTGGCAGCAGCATCCATTTTGTGATGCCAGGGCTTTAGAAAGAAGTTACCGGCCAGGCCAGGGTTAACATGTCTCTCCCTCTAGAAGGGTGGAATGCTACCCCGCCGCCAGAATTGGCGGGGGTAGTATTCCAAGATGTTTGACACCAAACACGACATGTTTCGGTGCAGCCATTCCAAAGTTAGCATTTAACGCGAGGTTATAATGCGCTTAAGAGTATATGGTCAGGCTGCACTACAAACAGCATCAGAGAAGGGTCTCCGAACGCTGCAGAGGAGCCCTGCTCATGCAGGGGCACCCTCTCACATAGGAACCACGCACTCTGCCTTCAGGATTGATAAGGCCTGCCATAGGAGTGACTTATAGGTTTATATGTGTGTATGTATTTAGTGATATAGGTAACCTATATCACAGTAAGAGGTGCATGCACCACCTTACCCAGGCTGCAGTAGCAGACCTGTGGTGTCAGTTTGGATGGCCTTCCAGGGGTGGCATAATACATGCTGCAGCCCCTGGTAGGCCTCTGAGGTACCTATGCCCTTGGTACATAGTATACCATATACTAGGGACTTATAAGGGCACTCCAGATTCCAATCAGTGATGTGCCTAAGGCACATGGAAACCTTTTTACAGAGAAAGCAGATAGACTGGGGCCATGAATAGCAGGATCCCATCCCAACTAAGTCATAAACCAGCAAAACACCATAAAAGAAAAGTGGGGGCAACCATATAGTCAGATTCCACCTTCCTACATAACCCCCCAAACGAAAGGAGATAAGGCTAACCTTGGCCAGTTGAGCCTTCATTGACTAAGTGGCCATATAAGGAAGCACCTGCACTAGCATGGTTGCCCCCTGTCTTATGGTCCACTAAGCAATCCCTCACCCTAAGGGTATGAGAGGGTCTCCACCATGGGGAATCACTACCTGTGGTGTGCTTAGGTAAAGTACAAGGCTGGTGAGGTGTCTGAGTAGGGAAGTGAGGCCCTAGGAATGTTGGTCTCAGCTTCCTCAGATCACTGGTCACCATGTATGCCTGTCTTTCCATGACTGAGTTGCACTTTGCTCTAAGGGTCACCCTTTGGCTGCCTACAGCTGGGGTTGGGTCCCTTTGGATGGACTACTGGAGGGACATGGCAGGTTTGGAACCTTCTGGTCCCAGGTTTGCCCTTGCCTACCAGAGTCCTTCTGGGGAGGTCCCTACATAAAGGTATGGGGGATCCCTCAGTGTGTAGAGGAATTTTCACCTGGCTAGGGCTACTAGACTGGGTGCCCCATATCTGCTGATGGGGGGTTCCTCTGGACAGGGGGCCCTGGGGGTCCACTGACCTCCCTGACCTCTGCAGCCCTGGGCTGGCTGAGGCAGGGTAGAGAGGGCAGGTTACCTGCTCCAGACTGGGTACCACCTTGGAAGGGTCCTCTGCCATCAGGGGTGTGGCCAGGCCAGGCCTGACTACCTCTGGGGCAGTTCCTTCACTAGGGGTAGGGGCAGTTCCCTGAGGAGGCTGACCCTTACCTACTGTCTGGAGGGAAGAAGACTTTTCTTCAACCCTTGTGCTCTCTTTTGGGGAGAGTGGGCCATTCTTCCAGGCTCCATCTCTCCAAAATCTTGGGCTGGGGCTGTGGCCATCACAGCCCCACTAACCTTTACAGGGACGCCCAGCATCCTGAGATGGGTTTGGTGTTCAACTTCAGCCCCGGCTGAAATTTCCAGATCATTGCCCATCAGGCAATCTACAGGTAGGGTTGGGGACACTGCCACTCTTTTGGGCCTGTGACTCCTCCCAGCTGAGATTGACTATGGCCATGGGGTGATCTGTTCTGACACCATCAATGTTGGTCACCTGGTATTTAAACTCAGGTAAAAGCTGGTGAGGGGGACTAGTTTCCCTGCCACCATGGTGACACTAGCCCCTGTGTCCCTAAATGCCACAGCTTTCTGACCATTAATTATTGGCTCCAATCTGTACCTGCCCAATGCTGTGGGACCCATGGTAAAGGTGGCAAATCCTATACCACCATCAGAGTCAGAGGAGTCTGTTGAGGGGTCCCTGTCTAAACTAGGGCCCACCTCTGTTCCTCTTGCAAAAGCACCCAACTTTTGGGTGCACTACTCCCAACTGGAGGATTACTACTGGTAGTACCAGGAGGGGTGGTAGTAGTTGTGGGAGGAACATTTTCTTTATTGCCAATCCTGGGGCAACTGGGATCAGTTTTCCAGTGCCCAGGCTTTACAGACATGGCAATGTGGTTTCTTTTCAGGAGAGGAAGGAGTTTGGGACCCACCCCAAGAAGAGGAATTTTGGGGCCCTGTAGGGACTTATCCTTAGATTTATCCCCACCTTTCTCTTGGGGCTTAGTAGAATCTTTCATCTGGTCACCACCCTGATTTTTAGTTTTACTCTGGTTCTGACCCATTTGTCTGCCTTCTTTCCTAATTCTTGGGGAGAGGTCAGATCAGAGTCCACCAGATACTGGTGCAAAAGCTGGTTTTGACAATTATTAAGGATCTGCTTCCTCCTAATCAAATTGTACAATCCTAAAAAGTCCTGCACTTTGTTGCCATGTATCCAACCTTCCAGAGCCTTAGTAGCACAATCTACAAAATCAACCCAGTCTTGAGTCTGAGCTTTTTGGGTGTCTCTGAACAATACTGAACAATACAGGATTAAGTTCAGAGACACCCAGAAGGCACAGACTCAGGACTGGGTTGACTTTGTAGATTGTGCTACTAAGGCTCTGGAAGGCTGGATACAAGGCATCAAAGTGCATGACTATTTAGGATTGTACAATTTGATTATGAGGGAGCAGATCCTTAATGATTGTCAGAACCAGCTTTTGCACCAGTACCTGGTGGACTCAGATCTGACTTCTCCCCAAGAATTGGGAAAGAAGGCAGATAAATGGGTCAGAACCAGGGTGAAGCCAAAGAACCAGGGTGGTGACCAGAAGAAAGATTCTTCCAAGACCCAAGAGAAAGGTGGGGATAAATCAAAAGACAAGTCCCCTACAGGGCCCCAAAAGTCCTCTTCTGGGGGTGGGCCCCAAACTCCTTCCTCCCCTGTAAAGAAACCTTATTGCTTTGTTTGCAAACAACAAGGCCACTGGGAAAATGATCCCCATTGTCCAAGGGTTAGCAGTGGGGAAAATGTTCCTCCAACCACTACTACCATTCCTCCTGGTACTACAAGTAGTAATCCCCCAGGTGGTAATAGTGCACCTAAAAGGTTAGGTGGGTTGGCATGGGGAATTGAGGGGGACCCTAGCTTATCTAGGTCCTCCTCACAGGCCTCCTTAGTCTGTGATGGTGGCATGAGATTTGCCACTTTTACTGTCAGTCCCAATACTTTGGGCAAGTACAGACAGGAGCCACTGAGCAATGGTCAGAAAGCTGTGGCCTATAGGGACACAGGGGCTAGTGTCACCATGGTGGCAGGGAAACTAGTCCCCTCAACCCAGCTTCTCCCTGAGTTTAAGTACCAGGTGACCAACATTGATGGTATCCAGACCAATCATCCCATGGCCATAGTAAATCTCAGCTGGGGAGGGGTCACTGGCCCAAAGAGAGTGGCAGTATCCCCAAACTTGCCTGTAGATTGCCTGTTGGGTAATGATCTAGAAATTTCAGCCTGGGCTGAAGTTGAACACCAGGCCCATTTAAAAATGTTAGGCCTCCCTGAGAAAGTTGGTGGGACCCTTAGGGCCTCAGTCCAACCCCAGGGAAATTTTGGAGTGGTGGAGCCTGAAAGAATGGCCCACTCTACTCCACCAGAGAGCCAAGGGAAGGAGGAAAAGTCCTCTTCCCCCCAGACAATAGGTAAGGGCCAGTCTCCTAAGGGAACTGATCCTACCCCTTGTGGAGGAACTGCCTCAGAGGTGGTCAGGCCTGGCCTGGCAACACCCCTGATGGCAGGGGACCCTTCCAAGGTGGTACCCAGTCTGGAGCAGGTATCCTGCCCCTCTCTACCCAGCCTCAGTCAGCCTAGGGCTGCAGAGGTCAGGGATGTCAGTGGACCCACAAGGGCCCACTGTCTAGAGGAACCCCCTCATCAACAGATTATGGTCACCCAATCGAGCAGGGCTAGCCAGGTGAAAATTCCTCAACCCACTGAGGGATCCCTCTTACCCTTAGGTAGTGACATCCCCCAGAGGGGCTCTGTTGGGCAAAGGCAAACCTGGGACCCCATGGTTCCAGACCTGCCCTGGCCCTCCAGTGTTCCAACCAAAGGGACTCAACCCCCAGCTGTAGGCAGCCAGAGGTTGACCCCTAGGGCCAGATATAACTCAGTCATGGAAAGAAAGGCCTCCATGGTGACCAGTGCTCTGAGGAAGCTGAGACCAACTTTATTAGGGCCTCACTTCTCAACTCAGGCACCCCACCAGCCTTTTGCTTTGCCAAAAAACGCTACAGGTGGTAATGCCAAATTTTGGAGAAAATCCAATACTCCTAAGGGGAGGGACTACTTAGTGGACCATAAGACAGGGGGTATCCATGCCAGTGCAGGATCTTCCTTATATGGCCACTTAGTCAATAAAGTCTCAACTGGACAAGGTTAGCCTTATCTCCTTTCGTTGGGGTGGGGGGGTTATGTAGGAAGGTGGAATCTGACTGCATGGTTACCCCCACTTTTTTCCTGGTGTTTTGCTGATTTTTGACAAGTCTGACTGGGATCCTGCTAATCAGGACTCCAGTCTATCTGCTTTCTCCCTAAATTGGTTGTGTTATGTACTTTAGGTACACTCCAGATTTGACACTGGGGTACCCTTATAAGTCCCTAGTATATGGTACACTAGGTACCTAGGGCATAAGTACCCCAGAGGCCTCCCAGGGTCTGTAGCATGTATTATGCCACCCCTGAGAGGCCATCCAAATTGGCACCAAAGGTCTGCTACTGCAGCCTGGGTAAGGTGGTGTATGCACCCCTTACTTAGATATAGGTTCCCCTATATCTGTTTCTATCACTGCACATACAAACCTATCAGTCACCCCTATAGCAGGCCTTATCGATCCTGAAGGCAGGGTGCTGGGTTTTATGTGAGAGGGTGCCCCTGCATGAGTAGGGCCCCTCTGCAGCATTCGGAATCCATTCTCCGGGGTTGTTTGTGATATAGCCATACCATATTCTCTTAAGTGCATTATAACCTCGCGGTTAAATGCTAACTTGAGAATGGCTTTACCGAAACATGTCGTGTTTGGTGTCAAACATCTTGGAATCCTACCTCCTCGCCAGTTCTGGCGACGGAGGTAGGATTCCACCCTTGTGGGGCAACCCACCTGGGTTACCGGGCTACCCGGTACCGGCTTTCTCGACCTGGGCAGCAAAAAATGGATTCTGCCAGCCACAGACACGAGTCTGCCCTCCTGCTGCTGAGCCAAGCTCGAGCAGAGAAAGGCCTGACAATAGGTTTCCTGTCACAGGGAGGTGTGACCACCTCCCAGACAGGCTTTAGTGTATTGGGGCTGGGTGGGTGCACTCTGAGAGGGCCAGAGAGTCTGCACTGGGGGCACATTTGGTGTCCCTGTGCATAGTCCAGCTCAAACCGGTTGCAGGAGCCATTTGCTCCTGCTCTGGTGCGAAACTGGACAAAGGACATGGGTGTAACCACCTCTCTGTCCTGACCCTCCCATAGGAGGGACCCCAGAGTTAGTCCAACCCCTTCCTTGGGTATAAAATAGGAAACCCGTTCTTAGAACATTAGATTTTACCTGGACTAAATTCTGCTACAAGAAACCAAGTACTTCAATGGTCTACACTTCGCTGGATGACAGAAGAATCTCCCTTGGAGTAAAGGAGTTACTCCCCTGCTGAAGCAGGCACCGCCAAGCAACTGACCGGTCGCATCTCCAGAGCTCCTGCGGACTCCGAAGATTTCTGTGACATAGGAGGTGGGTTTTCCGAGGTCCCCGAGGTCGAGCTCTCCTCTCAGCGATTCTGAGACCAGCATCCCTCGTGGGGGCCGTGCAACCCGAACCCCTGTGTACCGTGTCATTTTGCTAGTGCACCCCCTTCACGACGATTCCTGAAGCTGTGCATTGGCCCACGTGTGGTCCCCACTCCGAGCAGTATTTCCACCGAAGATCTCCGGCCTCCACTTCTCGAGTGCTCCGTGGGCTGTGTAGGAGAGTAGGATCTGCCTCTTATGGTTACCCCCACTTTTTGCTGTTGTATCACTGTTTTTCGACTTTAGTCTGGCTGGGGCCCTGCTATCCAGGACCCCAGCCTAGCTGCTTCCTCTCTAAATTGATTCCCTGTACCTTAAGTACACTTCACATTGGATTCTGGGGTGCCCTTATAAGTCCCTAGTATATGGTATACTATGTACCCAGGGCATAGGTACCCCAGAGGCCTACCAGGGGCTGAAGCATGTATTGTGCCGCCCCTGGAAGGCCCTCCAAAATAACACCACAGGACTGCTACTGCAGCCTGAGTAAGGTGGTGCATGCACCCCTTACAGAGATATAGGTTCCCTATATCTCACCTATCACTGCACATACAAACCTATCAGTCACCCCTATGGCAGGCCTTATCAATCCTGAAGGCAGGGTGCTTGGTTTTATGTGAGAGGGTGCCCATGCATGAGCAGAGCCCCTCTGCAGCCTTCGGAATCTCCTCTCCGGGGTTGTCTGTGGTGCAGCCTGACCATATACTCTTAAGTGCATTATATCTAAACGGTAAATGCTAACTTTGGGATGGCTGCACGGAAACATGTTGTGTTTGGTGTCAAACACCTGGGAATCATACCCCCACACCAGTAACTGGTGTGGGAGTATGATCCCACCCTTCTAGAGCGAGAGACATGACAGCACCGGTATACCCGGTACTACCTAACCAGAGCCTGGCATCACAAAGTGGATGCTGCAGCCACAGACACAAGTCTGGCCTCCTGCTGCTGACCGAAACTCCAGCAGGGGAGGCCTGGAAAATAGGTTTCCTGTCTCAGGGAGGTGTTACCACCTCCCAGACAGGCCTTAGTGGATTTGGGCTGGGTGATGCACTCTCTGAGTGCTTTGAAGTCCTGCACTGGGGGCACATTTGGTGTCCTCGTGCATACCCCAGTTCAAACCGGTTGCAGGGGCTGCCAGCCCCTGCTCTGGCGCGAAACTGGACAAAGGAAATGGGTGTAGCCACCCCTCTTTCCAAATCCTCCCATAGGTGGGTCCCCAGAGTTAGTCCAACCCCTTTTCTTAATATAAGTAAGGGAACCCTGGCAACAGGACTTTAGATATCCCTGGACGAAACTCTGAAGCTGAATCCTGGACCTTCGACGCTCTACATCAAGATTAGAGGACTGAAGAATCTCCCTTGGGGTCAAGGAGTGACTCCCCTGCTTGGCAGGCACCAATGAAGCATCTGTCCGGTCTGCATCACTGAAGCTCCCGCCGGACGCCGAAGTCTTTGCATCACCAGAGGGAGATTTCCAGACTTCGGCGAGGCTGCCCTGAGTCCCCCGTAAAGCTGAGGCCCGTAGCTGTCGTGGGTAATGTAGAACCGTGACCCCTGGACACCAAGCACATTTGCAAGTGCATCAACTTCCTGACATCTCTCGAAGACGTGCTTTGGGTTCCAAGAAGCCCTAGCCCCGAGCACCAACTGCAGAAAAGATCACTGGCCTACACTCTACGAGTGTCCCGTGGGCCAGCTCCAAGTGTGACCGCTCGAGGCTCCTTTGCAATCTCTAGTCCATTGGCTAGTGGGTCCCCATGAAGGCAACTATTCAACTGCTTGGGCTTTTCTGGTTGCTCCAGATGTGCCCTGACTTACCTTCGCTGGGTGAGTCCCTCAGATCTTGCTGGTCTGCACCGCAGCCTTTTCTTAATTTCCCCATGACTTGCCGTTGCCAAGGCTTGTTGGGTCCAATCCGGTCGCCGATACTGCAGCACTCGACAAACTTCGTGGGACAGCTTGAATCCAGCTCCTGGCTGTCGTCGACACCTCCTGGACCTCGTGGCTGAAGAGTCAAGGCACCAGTCAACTCACCTGAAGCACCCGACATCTGAGGGCATTCGACTATCGTGCCCCTGGTCACTGGCTAGTGACCCAGACTCTGTCCCCTCTGCTTTCAGGTCTTCCTCTTCCTCGATCCAGGCTTGGATCGCACCGGACACTCTTTCACTTCACGGCAGCAGCACTTTCCAAAAGATCGCCATTGAAAACGACGACGATTCCCGACACCTTTTAACACGTGTGCACCAAGCTTCCCTGGGTGAGGTAACTCGAGTATTTCGGTACTCACGTGGGTGTGGGCCCTAGAAACTCTTAAGTTTAAAGGGGTTAACTGGAAGTCCTCTCCGAAGTGTCCTTTTTCTTTAAAAATCCAACCGCGACTTTCCCCATAGAAGTCAACGGCGATTCGCGGCTGTGTTCTCACACTGCACGCGTCCCCCGTGGGTCCCGTGTGTCACTACCTTGGGTGGTTCCTTGGGGTCCAAGCACTTCTACAGGCTCTAGGCCTTGTGTCTAGCTCAGTCGTGGTTCTTATACCACTATTTTAGTATATGGTTTGGTACGCCCTAGGGCTCAAACGTGTATTGTGCTAATAACTGCGGATATTCGCCTTGTAACTTATGTACTTCGAACTCTAGCCTTATAAAGAGACTAGAGGGGTGTGTTTAAGAATAAATACATATATTTTATATATATACCTGGTGTGGTCCTCTTTCATTTGGTCACTCAAGAGATTATAGACTGGTAAAACAAGCTGCTTTACATTCCTCCAAGACTTAGCCTGAAGGCTGCTCTCCACAGCTACCACTAGGATAGCTTTCACTAAAGGTTGTCTTTAACCTATTGTAGAAGTAGGCTGCAGCAGACGGTAGGTTAATTACAAAGAAACTTTATTGTGAAAGTTGCGTGGGACATACAGCAACCCACAACCGCTGCCTCTGGTGCTGTCATCCAAACTGCCCGAGTGTACAGTTGAGACAGCTTGAATGAGAACGCCAGAGTGCAGAGTTAAAGACAAAAGTAAACAGCGCTCGGGGGAAGCGCTCGTGACAGGCAAGTTGTCCTTAAAGGGAAAGGACAACTTGTCATTATAACATCACCCCCTTTTTTTTTGAACAAGAAGAAAAGGTGCAATACATAACAGTAGGTGGAAGCAAAACATAATAAGAGCAACCAAGTGCCCATACCAGTTAGCGTAAGAAAAGTAAAGAAATGAAACATTACATCAAATAAAAATCTTTGAATCTTTGAGGCACAGATACATTACGTGGTGACCTGTGTGAAGTACCAGAAACCAAGCAATTATGAGAAGAATTTGAGAAATCCAAGTCACTTAATGCAGGAATAGGAGATGATGACTCCTCTGATGAAACCTGATGACTTGAACCAGGGATAGATGAAGCTGATGTAGGAACCTCAAAAGGAACATTGGTATTAAAGCTGTCCTGTGATGGTGAATCAGAAACTACAGAGGAAGGAATAGGCTTTTCAAAGTAAAATTGCACAGAATCAATATCAGAAATACAAATACCTCGTTTTTTTGCAGAAACAATTTTGACAGCCTGTTCATTAGTAATTTTCACAAGACTTCTTCTGTTCCACCACCCTCTGCCATTTAATAAAATTGCACTCTTTGAAACTTTAACAACTTTCACAGGAAGAGTAAATTTGGATTCACCTTTCCTAATTCTATTGGGTTTTTTAATTAGAACCCAATCACCAACACAAAATAGTATATCTTTAGTGTTTTTAGCATTCTTATGATAAGTTGAAGTGGCTAAGTGCTTAAGTTTGACATTTTCTCTAACACCAATTGTCCTTGAAATTGCAAGTGGAAGAAGTTAGTTCTTTCACCCAATTTGGACATAATTGAGAAGCAGCAAATCTATTTCGTTACATCTTGAACGGTGAAACACCTGTGGTGCTGTGAGGAGTGACATGATAGTTCCAAATTTTTTGTCTCAAAAACTCTTCCACATGAAAACCACCAGAAAGTGCGGTTTGAATTCCTTCTTTCAAGAATTTGTTGACCCGTTCAACCAGGCCGTTTGATGATGGTGAATACAAAGCCACGGTAAGATGTTTAATTCCAAAATTTTGTACAAATTTCAGCATTTGATGAGATTTGAAATGGGTGCCATTATCCGTGATAAGTTCCCTTGGGGGACCTTCAACTTCGAAGACTCCTTTGAGAAACTTTATGACGGAATTGGTATCAGGCGAAGCAACAAAATTGAAGTAAACCCACTTGGACATATAATCAACAAGGACAATGAAATATCTTTTGTTGCCTGGAAGAAGTTCAAACGGACCGGCAAAATCAAGGGCTACTTTGTCCCAAACAGACTCAGGAAGGGGAACCATATGAATATTTGGTTCAAAAATTTTCCAATGTTTGTCGGAAATTAAACATGTACTACAGCCAGAAATCCATGTTTTGACCTGTGAATTAATACCTGGCCACCAGTAGAACTGTTTTAAATTGCGAATGGTGGCAGAGACACCCATGTGACCCTCATGACCTTTCTTAAACAATAACTCTCTAAGAGAAAGTGGAGGAATCAAAAAATCATGTCGAAGAAGCATACCATCAACAACTGACAATTCATCCAAAACATGTGCAAAAGGTTTGACATCAGGAGGCAAATTTCTGTCGTGAGGCCAACCCTGCCTGATGTAAGTGATGACTCTTTGAAGGAGAATATCCTTCTCAAGGGCGGATAACCATGACTCCTTAGAAACAGGAGAATGCATGGTAAAAACGTCCTCAACAAGAGCTACTACACACTCAACATCATCAACTACTGGCAGAGTTGGGTCAACAATAGGCATTCTGGAGAGACAGTCGGCACGTCCATTTTTACCTCCAGGTAAATAATGTATCGAAAAATTGTACTCCTGTAATTTTGAAATGATGCGTACCAATCTCGCAGAAGCTTTGCCTGAGCCATTGCCACTGAGCATGAAAATTAGGGGTTTGTGATCCGTAAAGATCTTGAAGTGAGTACCCCACAAATAAGTTTTGAACTTCTCAACCGCCCAGGCACAGGCAAGTGCTTCTTTCTCAATCGTACTGTAGTTGGTCTCTGGAGTGGACAGGGAGCGTGAGGCATAAGCAATGGTGCATTCACTAGTTCCAATATTTTGAGAAAGGACAGCCCCCAATCCCAGTTGACTAGCATCCACTGTGAGACAACAGGGTTGTCCAGCATTGAATGGTGACAAAATGGGAGATGAAGTTATAAGACTTTTGACCTGTGAAAAAGCATTCTGTACTGAGTTAGACCATTCAAAAGCTTTTCCTTTATGCAGTAATTCCCTTAAAGGTTGAACAATGATGGCGTACCCATTTATAAAACGAGAATAATACTCGCATAAACCCAAAAACGAACGGAGAGTGTCTTTGTTATTGGGAGGTGCGGCATCTTGGATGGCAGACACAAGAGACATTTTTTGGCTAATGCCTTGTGGGGAAACATTGTGACCGAGGTAGTCTAATTGGTCCACAATGAATTTGCACTTTTCTTTTCTGAGAGTGATGCCCACTCTCTCAAAAATTGACAAAACCCTCTCTAAAATAAGATTGTGTTCCCTTTTGGATTCAGCAAAGATAAGAACATCGTCCTGGAAAGCTTGAACACCCAATATGTTCCTAAGAATGGTGTCCATAAATTTCTGGAACACACTTGCTGCAGAGGCAAGACCAAATGGCATCCGTAAGTATTTGTAAGCTCCAAAAGGAGTAATGAAGGTGGTAAGGTCTTGACTCTCTGCAGCAAGCGGTATCTGATGGTAAGCAGACCTAAGGTCCAATAAAGAGAACACTTTAGCTGAGCCAATATTTGCCAAAAGGTCCTGTACCTTGGGTAAAGGGTGGCAGTCAATGATTATGTTTTTGTTGAGTGTGCGCAAGTCCACACACAGGCGGATCTCACCTGTTTTTTTTTTAACGATAACCACTGGACTGACCCATTCTGAGGAATTGGTTGACACAATGACCCCTTCAGAACAAAGTTTGTCTAATAAGAGTTTGAGGTCATGCCTAACACTAAGTGGTACAGACCTAACTTTGTGAACAATTGGCATGGCATTTTGTTTGAGCTTAATAAAATGTTCAAACTGAAGAATATTGCCAATGTTTTCTGAGAAAATATTGTGAAACTTGCTAAGAATGTTGTGTACATTAGTATCAGTGTCAGCTTCAATAAATGAAATGGAATGTTCACCAAGAACAATAGGATTTTCAGCTCCAGGAACAAGAATGATTCCCAATCTAGCCAGATCCTTCCAACCTATAATATTTTTACCTTTCAAAGCAACATAAATCTTGGTGGTGATCTGTCTACCTAAACATGATAAAACGTCAATAAAGTAACCCAGCATAGAAATATCTTGATCACCAAAAGCTTTGGGATGTATGTCAGGTTTAGACAATTCTCGATCTCCCCACTTGTCATCAAAGAGTTTGTCTGAGATGATAGTAATGGGAGCGCCAGAATCCGCCATCATTTCTAGTGGGACTTGAGCGACAATGGCTTCACAAAAGGGACCCTTGATAACGATTTCTTCAGAATCATCACAAGAAATAGTGAGGGTTACCTTGTCTAAATCATGTGCACACGTTTCAGGAGTGACTTGAACTGAACTTATCCTGACTGTGTTTCTGGTACTCTTGCAAACTGACGAGAAATGGCCTATCTTGCCACATTTAGTGCAACGTTTGTTAGAGGCTGGACAATTGGGATTATTCCCAATATGACTGCG
Source organism: Calotriton arnoldi (assembly GCA_963921515.1). Taxonomy (NCBI): domain Eukaryota; kingdom Metazoa; phylum Chordata; class Amphibia; order Caudata; family Salamandridae; genus Calotriton; species Calotriton arnoldi. The sequence goes on along the minus strand of CAWUFW010022840.1, from coordinate 64,090 downwards.
AGAACCACACCTGTAGCAAACCATATTGGGCTTTTTAAAAGGTACTCTATATTGCTTACTTCTCACATCTATGGAAGAAATATGTTCTCCTTCTTCTGAAACCGCTGATACTGAAACACTGTTGGGAAAAGAATCGTTAGACATAACCTTAGAAGAAATAATGGACCTCTCTATGCCCTTAGCAATTTCAATAGTCTCAGACAAAGTGGGATCTCTACAACCCAAAAGTCTCTCTTGAATTTTTTTTGAGTAGCAGCTGTAGACAAACTGGTCCCTTAAACAAGTATCAAGAACAGGGCCAAAATTGCAAGTTGAGGCTAATTGTCTCAGAGCAGATATGTAGTCCTCAACAGACTCATCTACATTTTGTTTTCTTCGCATAAAATTAAAGCGTTCTAAAAGGACACTTGGTTCCTCAGCAAATTTTCTAGTGAGTCTAGCAATGCCTTCTGAATAAATATTCCATCCTTCTTGTGCTGCTGATGGTGGTTGAATTTGCGGCAAATTGTTAAAAACTTGTTGTCCTTCATAGCCTAAATGACCAAATAATAACGCAAACTTTCTTTTAGGGTCATAATCAATAGCGTCATTGGCAATAAGGTAATTCTGGAACATGCCGAGCCAATGTTTCCATGGAATGTGTGGTTTCTCTGGAGCAGACAAGAAGTGAGGGATAGAAAGTAGCTGATTGCTTGAAGCCATGTTGAGAAGGTACAATAAATTGTGTAAAGGGTGGTTTGTAACAATAAATTACCCTAAAGTAAATGAAAGTGAAATTTGCCCACAAAATAGTATTTTTCCCCTTTTATTTATGAAGAGGTAAGGCTCAAATTGTAATGAAAATAGTGTGCCTGTCACTGATTGTGCAGGCAAGACACATAAAGAGTTAAATCAGTAAAAGGTGTGCCTGTCACCGAAGCGCAGGCAGGTCTTACCGGCAGAATGATGATGAGAGAAGAGGAATGAAGACCGCTGAAGTGCGCCCGTTGCAGCGAAAGAAATCGCTGAAGAGGAAATGATCCTTTGGACGAAGTATCGGAGTACAAGAGGAAACGCTTCTTTCCAGGAAGTATCCGCGTTGCTAGCGTTGCTAGGTAACGGAGTACGTGATCCGAAGATTGCCGTTGCGCCGAGGGGGCCAAAGGGATTCCACCAAATTGCCGGAAATCCCTCCACTCAGGGCGTGCAGCGTCGTCAAAATCCGTCCAGTAACTCTGCGCCAGAGAGATGAGTGGGCGGAGACAAAGGAAGAAGACGGGAACGCTTCCACATAAGCGAAGCTCCGAGGAATCGGTGAATTTTCCGAAAATGAAGGCAGGGAGGAGATCCGGTCGGTGGGTCGCTACGCCAATCGTCGCCAAATTTAGAAGTAGGCTGCAGCAGACGGTAGGTTAATTACGAAGAAACTTTATTGTGAAAGTTGCGTGGGACATACAGCAACGCACAACCGCTGCCTCTGGTGCTGTCATCCAAACTGCCCGAGTGTACAGTTGAGACAGCTTGAATGAGAACGCCAGAGTGCAGAGTTAAAGGCAAAAGTAAACAGCGCTCAGGGGAAGCGCTCGTGACAGGCAAGTTGTCCTTAAAGGGAAAGGACAACTTGTCATTATAATAACACCTATCATCCAAAGGGGTTGTTTGGACTGGTGCAAGGTGCCCACTAGAACTAGTGGACAGCATATACCAGGCCAACTTCTCACATTGGTGTGCAGCGTGTGGGATTCCAGCTTGCTATTGTTTTACCAGATAATCTCAAGTGTGTGACTAACTGAAAACCACTAAAGGTACCTAAGGTACATATAAATTCAAGCTTAGAAATACAGTAAGTTCTACTGAACTTAGAGTTGTGTGTCAAGGGCTTAGCACACCCTTTCTACAACTCAAGAGAGTTTAGTAGGCCACACTAGAGTAGGTAGTGCATACACCACACCTCACTAGTAATGTCTTCAGGGCCAGGAACCAGTAGGTCCCTGCCAGGAACCAGTGGGCTCCTGCCCTCCAAATATGACAACTCCCATTCTTGGAATTGAGAGAGTTGTGCAAGATTAGGAAGCTGAAGACAGGCAAAAGTGCCAACACCCAACGTCTCATGGAGATGCTTCTGCTGGATGATCTCAGAAGACCCATAGGGTCTGCAGGGGTAGGCAGAGAGGGTGGGGCAGAAGATGAGGAAGGGAACAGGGGTGAAAATACCCAGGACCTGACCTCTGAAACTGGCCAGGAAGATGAAAATGATCTTGCCCTGGACAACCCAGCTCCTCCTGCAGATGAGGAGGAGGATCAGAATGACCTCCCCTTTGTCCCACCAGGAAGAGTTGTGAGTGTGCCTAGAAGGTCCAGATCTCCTTCTCAGGAGTCTAACCATTCTGACACCTCAATAGGGACCTCTGTATCTTCTCACAGGAGGGAAACCTCCCATGAAAGAAAAGACAGACTGCTCAAGTATGAGGAAGCTCAGATGAGAATCAGAAAAGAGCAGTTGGTTATAGACAGGGAGTCCCTAGAGCTTCATAGACAAAGAAGAAAGTTGGGACTAGAGTCCCATGGTGGCAGCAACTTCCTAGTGGTAGGGAAAGGTCTTATGACCATAGAAACCTGAGCAAGATTGTCCCTCCCTACCAGAGTGGGGATGACATCCACAAATGGATAACTGCACTGGAAAGGGCCTGTAAAGTTCAGAGGGTCCCCCAGGAGCAGTGGGCAGCAATCTTGTGGCTCTCCTTTGCAGACAAAGGTAGAGACAAGCTCTTCACTGTAAGAGAAGAAGATGCTGATGATTACCAAGTCCTGAAGAGTGCCCTGATAGAAGGGTTTGGCCTAACCACTGAACAATACAGGTTAAAGTTCAGAGATACCCAAAAGGCACAGACACAGGACTGGGTGGACTTTGTAGATTGTGCTACCAAGGCTCTGGAAGGCTGGTTACTTGGCAGTAAGGTGTGTGACTTCAAAGGATTGTATAATTTAATCATGAGGGAGCAGATTCTTAATAACTGTCGGAATCAGTTGCTACATCAGTACCTGGCTGACTCTGATCTGACCTCTCCCCAAGAATTGGGAAAGAAGGCAGACAGATGGGTCAGAACCAGGGTGAAGCAGAAGGTACAGAACCAAGGTGGTGACCAGAAGAATGCAGATTCTAAAAACTCTGACAAGGGTGGGGGAAAGGGTAAAGACCAAAAGTCTTCTCAAAGTCCCCAAAAATCTGCATCTGGGGGGGAATCCCAATCTAATAAAGGAAAAGGCCAAAAGAAACCATGGTGCAAGGTCTGTAAGCAAAAGACTCACTGGACAAGTGATTGCACCAAGTCCAAAGACTCCAATCCAGCCACCATTGCCACATAGGCAACTGTTCCCCCTAGTCCAGCTACAAGTGGTGGTGGAAACTCTCAGAATAAGGGTTTAGTAGGGTTGACCCTGGGTACTGAGATGGGCTCTGGCCTAGTCAGAGTGCCAACTCAGGCTGTCCTAGTCTGTGATGGGGGCATGGATATGTCCCCCTTTGTGAGTCCCAATAATTTGGGCAAATACAGACAGCAGCCTTTAATTAATGGAAGGGAGGCTTTGGCATTCAGGGACACAGGAGCAAGTGTCACCATGGTGACACAAGATCTTGTGGATCCTGGGCAGATTATACTTGGTGAAATGTACCAAGTGACCAATGCTAGCAATGTCAGAACAGACCATTCTCTGGCAGTTGTTAACTTCTCCTGGGGAGGGGTAACTGGCCTTAAGAAGGTTGTGGTGAGTGCAGACCTACCAGTTGAATGCTTGCTTGGCAATGATCTTGAAACCTCAGCTTGGGCAGAGGTGGAGCTCAGGAAACATGCAGAAATGCTAGGGATCCCTGCACATGTCTTTGCTGTGACTAGGTCACAGGCAAAAATGTCAAAAGCTGAACAGGCCCTGGATTCTGGAATAATGGACCAGGTGCCTCCCAAGAGGAGGGGCAGTAGGGTTAAGGCAGTGCCTTCCCCTTGGCTCAGGAAGTAGATCAGTCTTTTGAGGAAGATGATCTCAGGCCTGAAGAAGGAACTGTCCCAGAGGAGCTTGAACCTGATCAGGTTGAGTTCTTGGGGACAGGGGGCCCTCCCAGGGCAGATCTGAGCCAGGAGCAGCTGAACTGCCTCTCTCTTGAACCCCTCAGACAGCAAGCTGCTGCGGAAGCTGCTGGGAATGCTAGTGGCACCCATAAACTATATTGGGATGATGGACTCCTGTACTCAGAGAGTAGAGACCCCAAGCCTGGAGCAGCCAGGAGGTTGGTTATACCTCTGAAGTTCAGGGGCTTCCTATTGACACTAGCCCATGATATTCCCTTAGCAGGTCACCTGGGCCAGAACAAGACTTGGGACAGAATTGTCCCTCACTTTCACTGGCCCCACATGTCTGAAGACACCAAGGAGTTTTGTCGCTCCTGGGTAACCTGCCAAGCCAGTGGGAAGGCAGGTGGCACTACAAAGGCCCCCCTGATACCACTACCTGTGGGGGAGGTCCCCTCTGAGAGGGTGGGGATTGACATAGTTGGTCCCATGGATCCCCAAACAGCATCTGGGCACAGGTTTATCCTGGTGGTGGTGGACCATGCCACCAGGTACATAGAAGCCATTCCCCTTAGGACCTCTACTGCCCCTGTGGTGGCAAGGGCCCTCCTGGGAATTTTCTCAAGAGTGGGCTTTCCTAAGGAGGTAGAATCTGACAGAGGTACAAACTTCATGTCCAGTTACTTGACTGCAATGTGGAAGGAGTGTGGAGTAACTTATAAGTTCACCACACCCTATCACCCACAATGCAATGGTTTAGTTGAGAGATTCAACAAAACCTTGAAGGGCATGATTAAAGGGCTCCCAGAAAAGCTTAGGCGAAGATGGGACATACTCTTGCCCTGCCTTTTATTTGCATACAGGGAGGTGCCTCAAAAGGGGGTTGGCTACAGCCCTTTTGAACTTTTGTTTGGCCATCCTGTCAGGGGTCCATTGTGTCTGGTGAAGGAAGGGTGGGAGTTACCTCTCAAACCCCCTAAACAGGACATAGTGGACTATGTACTTGGTCTCCGCTCCAGGATGGCTGAGTACTTGAAAAAGGCAACCAAAAACCTTGAGGCCAGCCAGGAATTACAGAAAGCCTGGCATGACCAAAAGGCTGTGCTGACTGTTTACCAGCCAGGACAGAAGGTGTGGGTGCTGGAGCCAGTGGCCCCAGCAGCCCTCCAAGGACAAGTGGAGTGGCCCCCATACCATTGTTGAACAGAAGGGAGAGGTTACCTATCTGTAGACCTGGAAACTCCCAGGAGCCCCCACAGGGTGCTCCATGTCAACAGGCTGAAGCCATATGTGGATAGGTCTGACATGGGCTTGCTCATGGCAACTGATGAGGGACAGGAGGAGGAGAGTGACCCTCTCCCTGACCTGCTCTCCCAGAACCCTGATGATGGGTCAGTGGATGGTGTAGCCTTGGCAGGCAGCCTCACTGCCCAGCAGCAAACTGATTGTAGACAGGTGCTCAATCAGTTCAGACACATGTTTTCTCTGACTCCAAGTCAGACCCCTGGTGCACTCATGAAGTGGACACTGGGGACAGTCTGCCTGTTAAAAGTAAGATTTACAGGCAACCTGACCAGGTCAGGGACTGTATCAGGACAGAAGTCCAGAAAATGTTGGAACTGGGTGTCATTGAGCCTTCAGATAGCCCTTGGGCTAGTCCAGTGGTCCTGGTGCCAAAACCTCACACCAAAGATGGTAAGAGAGAGATGAGGTTTTGTGTGGACTACAGAGGCCTCAATGCAGTCACTAGGACTGATGCCCATCCCATCCCCAGGGCAGATGAGCTAATAGGACACCTTGGCCTCAGCCAAGTATCTAAGCACATTTGACCTAACAGCTGGCTACTGGCAGATCAGGCTAACCGATGATGCAAAGCCAAAAACTGCATTTTCTACCCCTGGTGTGCTTTACCAATTTGTGGTGATGCCCTTTGGTTTGAAAAATGCACCTGCCACTTTTCAGAGGTTGGTGAACACAGTCCTTACAGGTCTGGAAGACTATAGTGCAGCATATCTAGATGATATTGCTGTCTTTAGCTCCACCTGGGAGGATCACCTGGTCCACCTCAGAAATGTTTTGGAGGCCCTGCAGAAGGCAGGCCTAACTATCAAGGCCACAAAGTGCCAGATAGGGCAGAGTCAGGTTGTGTACCTGGGCCACCTTGTGGGTGGAGGCCAGGTTCAACCATTGCAGCGCAAGATCCAGACCATCATGGACTGGACTGCTCCAACTACCCAGACTCAGGTGAGAGCCTTTTAGGCCTGACTGGGTACTACAGAAGATTTGTCAAGGGGTATGGATCAATAGTGACACCCCTGAATGACTTAACCTCTAAGAAAATGCCCAAAAAGGTTCAGTGGACAGTTAGCTGTCAGAAGGCATTTGATGACCTGAAGCAGGCCATGTGCACTGCTCCCATTCTGCAAAGTCCTGACTACTCCAAAAAGTTCATTGTGCAAACAGATGCATCTGAGTTGGGGGTAGGGGCTGTACTGTCACAGTTGAATGATGAAGGTCAGGATCAGCCAGTAGCTTTTATTAGCAGAAGGCTGACCCCCAGAGAGAAACGTTGGTCAGCCATTGAGAGGGAGGCCTTTGCTGTGGTTTGGGCTCTGAAGAAGCTGAGGCCATACTTGTTTGGCACTCACTTCCTTGTTCAAACAGACCACAAGCCCCTCTTATGGCTAAAACAGATGAAGGGTGAAAACCCCAAACTTTTGAGGTGGTCCATTTCCCTACAGGGGATGGACTATACAGTGGAACATAGACCTGGGAGTAACCATGCCAATGCAGATGGACTCTCCAGATATTTCCACTTAGAACATGAAGACTTAACTGGTCAAGGTTAGTTTAATGTCTCTGCGTTTGGGGGGGGGGTTGTGTAGGAGAGTAGGATCTGCCTCTTATGGTTACCCCCACTTTTTGCTGGTGTATCACTGTTTTTCGACTTTAGTCTGGCTGGGGCCCTGCTATCCAGGACCCCAGCCTAGCTGCTTCCTCTCTGAATTAATTCCCTGTACCTTAAGTACACTTCAGATTGGATTCTGGGGTGCCCTTATAAGTCCCTAGTATATGGTATACTATGTACCCAGGGCATAGGTACCCCAGAGGCCTACCAGGGGCTGAAGCATGTATTGTGCCACCCCTGGAAGGCCCTCCAAAATGACACCACAGGACTGCTACTGCAGACTGAGTGAGGTGGTGCATGCACCCCTTACAGAGATATAGGTTCCCTATATCTCACCTATCACTGCACATACAAAGCTATCAGTCACCCCTATGGCAGGCCTTATCAATCCTGAAGGCAGGGTGCTTGGTTTTATGTGAGAGGGTGCCCATGCATGAGCAGAGCCCCTCTGCAGCCTTCGGAATCTCCTCTCCGGGGTTGTCTGTGGTGCAGCCTGACCATATACTCTTAAGTGCATTATATCTAAACGGAAAATGCTAACTTTGGGATGGCTGCACGGAAACATGTCGTGTTTGGTGTCAAACACCTTGGAATCATACCCCCACACCAGTAACTGGTGTGGGAGTATGATCCCACCCTTCTAGAGGGAGAGACATGACAGCACCAGTATACCCGGTACCACCTAAACAGAGCCTGGCATCACAAAATGGATGCTGCAGCCACAGACACAAGTCTGGCCTCCTGCTGCTGACCGAAACTCCAGCAGGGGAGGCCTGGACAATAGGTTTCCTGTCTCAGGGAGGTGTTACCACCTCCCAGACAGGCCTTAGTGGATTAGGGCTGGGTGGTGCACTCTCTGAGTGCTTTGAAGTCCTGCACTGGGGGCACATTTGGTGTCCTCGTGCATACCCCAGTTCAAACCGGTTGCAGGGGCTGCCAGCCCCTGCTCTGGCGTGAAACTGGACAAAGGAAATGGGTGTAGCCACCCCTCTTTCCAAACCCTCCCATAGGTGGGTCCCCAGAGTTAGTCCAACCCCTTTTCTTAGTATAAGTAAGGGAACCCTGGCAACAGGACTTTAGATATCCCTGGACGAAACTCTGAAGCTGAATCCTGGACCTTCGACGCTCTACATCAAGATTAGAGGACTGAATAATCTCCCTTGGGGTCAAGGAGTGACTCCCCTGCTTGGCAGGTACCAACGAAGCATCTGTCCGGTCTGCATCACTGAAGCTCCCACCGGACGCCGAAGTCTTTGCATCACCAGAGGTGGATTTCCAGACTTCCCCGTGGCTGCCCTGAGTCCCCAGCAAAGTTGAGGCCCGTAGCTGTCGTGGGTAATGTGGAACCATGACCGCTGGACACCAAGCACATTTGCAAGTGCATCAACTACCTGACATCTCTCAAAGCTGTACTTTGGATTCCAAATAGCCCTAGCCCCGAGCACCAATTGCAGCAAAGATCACTGGCCTACACTCCACGAGTGTCCCGTGGGCCAGCTCCAAGTGCGACCGCTCCAGGCTCCTTCGCGATCTCTAGTCCATTGGCTAGTGGGTCCCCACGAAGGCAACTATTCAACTGCTTGGGCTTTTCTGGTTGCTCCAGACGTGCCCTGACTTACCCTCACTGGGTGAGTCCCTCAGACCTTGCTGGTCTGCACCGCAGCCTTTTCTTCATTTCCCCATGACTTGCCGTTGCCTAGGCTTGTTGGGTCCAATCCGGTCGTCGATACTGCAGCACTCGAGAAACCTTGTAGGACAGCTCGAATCCAGCTCTTGGCCATCGTTGACGCCTCCTGGACCTCGTGGCAGAAGAGTCAAGGCACCCATCAACTCACCTGAATCACCCAACATCTGAGGGCATTCGACTATCATGCCCCTGGTCACTGGCTAGTGACCCAGACTCTGTCCCCTCTGCTTTCAGGTCTTCCTCTTCCTCGATCCAGGCTTGGATCACACCGGACACTCTTTCACTTTACGGCAGCAGCACTTTCCAAGAGATCGCCATTGAAAACGACGACGATTCCCGACACCTTTTAACACGTGTGCACCCAGCTTCCCTGGGTGAGGTAACTCGAGTATTTTGGTACTCACGTGGGTGTGGGCCCAAGAAACTCTTAAGTTTAAAGGGGTTAACTGGAAGTCCTCTCCGAAGTGTCCTTTTTCTTTAAAAATCCAACTGCGACTTTCCCCATAGAAGTCAACGGCGATTCGCGGCTGTGTTCTCACACTGCACGCGTCCCCCGTGGGTCCCCTGTGTCACTACCTTGGGTGGTTCCTTGGGGTCCAAGCACTTCTACAGGCTCTAGGCCTTGTGTCTAGCTCAGTCGTGGTTCTTATACCACTATTTTAGTATATGGTTTGGTACACCCCTAGGGCTCAAACGTGTATTGTGCTAATAACTGCTGATATTTGCCTTGTAACTTATATATTTCGAACTCTAGCCTCATAAAGAGACTAGAGGGGTGTGTTTAAGACTAAATACATATATTTTATATATATACCTGGTGTGGTCCTCTTTCATTTGGTCACTCAAGAGATTATAGACTGGTAAAACAAGCTGCTTTACATTCCTCTAAGACTTAGCCTGAAGGCTGCTCTCCATAGCTACCACTAGGATAGCTTTCAATAAAGGTTGTCTTTAACCTATCATCCATAAGGGGTTGTTTGGACTGGTGCAAGGTGCCCACTATAACTAGTGGACAGCATATGCCAGGCCAACTTCTCACAGGCTGTGACTTCGTGTTTCTGCTCGACGACTCTCTGCGATCCCTGGTCCGTTGACCTGTGGGTCCCCTGAAGGGTCACTCTTCTAATCACTGAGCTTTCCTGGTTGCTCCAGACGTGCTCTGACTCTCCATTGCTTGGAGAGTCCCCAGGACCTTGCTGGTCCTTGTCGCAGCTGTTTCCTCTGCCTGCGTGGATTGCCTTTGCCAAGGCTTGTTGGTGCTCCAGCCGGACACCGACCCCTCAGTCATAGACATCCTTCGTGGGACAGCTCACCTCCGGACTTTGGTTGTCCTCGACATCTCCTGGTCCCCGTGGCTGCAGAGTCAAGCACCTCGACATCACTCCTGAAGCATCCGACATTGGTGGGCATTCGATTGCTCCGCTCCTGGTCACTTGAGGTGACCCAGACTTTGTCCCCTCTGCTTTCAGGTTATTCACATCTTCGATCCAGGCTTGGATCGCACCGGACACTTTTCTTCTCCACGGCAGCAGCACTTCTTCTCATCACGCCATTGACGACAGCGAAGGTTTCCGACATCACTTGACCCCTATGCACCCGGCTTCCATAGGATAGGTAACACGGGTATCTCGGTACTCTCAAGGGTGCTGGCCTTAGAACCTTCTAATTCCAAAAGGGTTTGATTGAAGTCCTCTCCGAAGTGTCCTTAAACTTTAAATTTCCAACCGCGACTTTCCTATTGACTTTAAAGGAGCTCGCGTCTGTGTTCCCACACTGCACCCGGCTCCCGTGGGCACCCTGTGTCACTTCTTTGGGTGGTTCCTTGGGGTCCCAGCGATTCAACGTGCTCTAGGCACTGTGTTTAGTCAAGTCGTGGTTCTTATACCACTTACTTAGTATATGGTTTGGTCTCCCCCTGGAGCCAATTGTATTTCGTGCTACTTATAACTGTTCTATTGATTTGTAACTGTGTGCTTTGGGCTCTAACCTCCTGTGGAGGTTAGCAGAGAATGTTAGTAATAAATACATATTTTTACAGAACACTGGTGTGGTTCTCCTTTCATTTGATTACTCAAGAAAGTTAACAATTGGTAAAACAAGCTGCTTTACATTCCTCTAAGATTAAGCCTGAAGGCTGCTCTCCATAGCTACCACTAGGATAGCTTTCTATAAAGGTTATCTTTGACCTCATACATCATAAGGGTCGTTTGAACTGGTGCAAGGTGCCCACTTTAATTAGTGGACAGCATATACCAGGCCAACTTCTCACAGTCCACCCCTAGTATCACCGCCTAATATCTATTTTGTCTGTGGATCCCAAGCTTATGTCTTGCTCCCGAGGGGATGGTCGGGCAGGTGTTATCTCTCTTTCCTCCTCCCCCCTGTGTATATAGCTCCGTCCAATTATCATAAAAATCATCAGCTACAAAGTAGAAACGTATACTTGCTCCGAGTCAGAAGGGTCATTGACACGAAAGATATTGGTCAGACAGATACCACCTTACAACAGTTTGAGGATGCCATGAAGGGTATCGTACCTTTCTGGGGCCCCATGGCTAATAGCCTCCAGCTTCGTCGGCTCACAAGAGTTGTGGAAGGGGTTATTAATACAACAGCAGGGATACTGACCAATATTACTGCTGAGCTTCAGGCTACGAGGCTCGTTACTTTACAAAACCGGATGGTGTTAGACGTCATCCTTGCCGATCGGGGAGGGGCCTGTCGCGTTATTGGCAGTAGCTGTTGTGTGTACATTCCTGACCACACCCCCATTGTGTATGCTGCCATACAGAAGTTGCATAGACTCTCATCTGAAATATACCAAGAAAATGGTACTTGGACTCTTTCTGGATGGTTCTGGGGTATGTTCACGTCCTGGGGTTGGGAGATTCTTTTCCTTCTGGTTGCAGTTGTTGGAATTATCTTTACATGTTGCCTTTGCATACACTGCCTTCCGGCTTGTTGCGCTTATTGTGTAAGTACTCTGACGCCTAAGCCAAAGATCTCGGTCCATGACACTAATGCCACGATCATGATGCTGAAAGATATTAACGACATTATGTTGATTGATGAATGTATCTTTGAATATTGATCATACACACATCAGCTTGTAGTGGTAACTCTTATTTTTTGCAATATGTTATCTGTTTCCAGGTAGTAATAAAATGGTTTAGCGACTGCTAAAAGGAGGGTCTGTTGGAATAAAAATGTTTTAGCTGAGTTATCCATGCATTGTATGTTTTAAGGTAGCATTCGCGGCACCATTTTAAATTCAGCCGCCATTTTGAGCTATGATCGAAACTAACTTCTGTCTCTCTCTCTCTCTGCCCCATCTGAAAGCAGTTGCAATAGTTTTCATTTCTCCAAGGTTGAGCTTCGCTGTACCAATGAATACATTGTTAGTACATACCTTTCCCACTAGATAGGCCTGCTCCCACCCTTAGAGCAGCGGGTGCAGGCAGAGTGACTTTTCGACGCTGAGATAGAATGTGCCCGGTATCAGGATCGAAACCCATCCTTCTGTATCTCCTTTGTTCACCAGCTACCAACTGGAAATTTCCAGTCAGGGCGTGTCTTTATTGGTTCTGAATCGTACTTAATGTATCACCATGCTTGCTAAAGTCAGTCCCTCTGCAGCAATCCCAGGAGGCTGGTCAGACTGGACTCCACTCGAGTGTACCTGAATAAATGAACTTTGTTTGTATTCTCTACTGTCTGACCTACTCTTCATTTGTATGGAAGGCTGAGAGGTGGTCGCGTGTGACCCGGGTAGCCCTAATCGCGTCACTTCCTTCAACCTGTGCATATGAGACTGTACCTGTGCATAAAAGACTGTAGGCCTGATTCACAGAGGTAAACTGAGACGAAAATCTAACTTTAAAACTTTCAGTAATTCACAAAGGACATTTACTACTCGTAAATGCCCTTTCTGAATACTGAACGTCATAAAGTTAGACTTCCGTCTCAGTTTACCTTTGTGAATCGAGCCCTGTACCTTTGCATATGAAACTGTACCGGTGCATATGAGACTCTACCTCTGCATATGAGGCTGTACCAGTGCATATGAACCTGTATTTGTGCAAATGAGACTCTACCTGTGCATATAAGACTTTACCAGTGCATATGAGGCTATTCCTGTGCATACGAGGCTATACCTGTGCTTATGAGGCTGTACCTGTGCTTATGAGAGTGTACCTGTGCTTATGAGAGTGTACCTGTGCATATGAGACTGTACCTGTGCTTATGAGAATATACCTGTGCATATGAGACTGCACCTGTACATGTGAGACTGATCCTGTGTATATGAGACAGCACATGTGCTTATGAGAGTGTACCTGTACTTATGAGAGTGTACCTGTGCATATGAGAATCTACCTGTGCATATGAAGCTGTACCAGTGCATATGATGCTGTACTTGTACATATGAGACTCTACCTGTGCATATGAGACTGTACCAGTGCATACGAGGCTGTATCTGTGCATACAAGGCTATACCTGTGCATATGAGGCTGTACCTGTGCATATGAGATTGTACCTGTGCTTATGAGAGTGTACCTGTGCTTATGAGAGTGTACCTGTGCAGATGAGACTGTACCTGTGCATATGAGACTGTACCTGTGCTTATGAGAGTGTACCTGTGCATAAGAGGCTGTACCTGTACATGTGAGACTGTACCTGTGTATATGAGACAACACATGTACTTATAAGAGTGTACCTGTGCTTATGAGAGTGCACCTGTGCAGATGAGACTGTACCTGTGCATAAGAGACTGTACCTGTGCTTATGAGAGTGTACCTGTGCTTATGAGAGTGTACCTGTGCAGATGGGACTGTACCTGTGCATATGAGACTGCACCTGTGCATATGAGGCTGTACCTGTGCATATGAGGCTGTACCTGTGCTTATGGGACAGTAACTTTGCTTATGAGACAGCACCTGTGCATATGAGACTGTACCTGTGCATATGAGACTGTACCTGTGTATATAAGAGTGTACCTGGGCATATGAGGATGTACCTTTTCACATGAGAGTGTACCTGTGTATATGAGGGTGTATGTTAGAAATGGGGGTCTCTAGTTGGCAATGGCTGACCACTGTCCAAGTAGGGACCCTTCTTCCTAAGTCAGAGTAAGAGGGCTACACCCTTTGATAACCCCGGCTCAACCCTGTGGTAACGTAGCACGAGCAGCTAGGCTTATCTCAGAGGCAGTGTGTGAAGCATTTATGACCATACACAGTAACACAGTGAAGAACACTACAAAGGGACACCACACAAGTAGTTATAAAAAATAAGTATCTTTATATATAGACTTAACACAAGACCAATAACGATAAAAAGCCACAATACTGTAAAATAGGATTACTCTTGAAATGCTGCAAAAATAGTTCAAAGTGTGCAAAGGGGAGTTCAGTTCAAAGCAGTGGTCTCTGCGACCCTTTTACTGACAAAGTACCTGGATTTCGTAGCAAAACCAACAAAGTGTCGCAAAGAAGCTGTAGCGATGATTTTCTGCACGCGAGGCCGGCGATGCGATAAATCCTTGCCGCGAGGGAGGATGATGCGCCGATCTGCTGATGCGTGCGGAGACGATGCGACAAACTTCTGCACGCTAGGCCATTGATTCGATGACTCCTTGCCGCGAGGGAGGAGACGATGCGACGATCCTGTTGCGTGTGCGATCAGGTTGCGATGCGAAGATTTCCAGGAGCAATACAAATTGTAGGGGTTTCAGCACAGATATTTATACCCCAAAAGTCTTTGTTCTCAAAAGCTACAAGTCACTGAACCCAGCCAGAACCAGTTCTGCTCAGTCCTGGAGCACTTTGTTTACCAGGCTGCATCCTTCCTTTCAGAAAGAGGGGGTCTGCCCTCAGACGCACAGTAGGAGGTGGAGCCAGCATTCACCTTGCCAGGCACAGCCCTATTCAGGTCAAGGAGCCACCCCTCCCCATACTCTAAATGCAGATCTCTCTATTCAACCCAGGTCTGACTCAGCCTGCCCTGTCCCTCCAAAACCAGACAGCCAATACACATAACAGCAGAGCACACTGGAAGGCTTAGGCAAGAAAATACCTACTTTCTAAAAGTGGTATTTTCAAACACAGAATATAAAAATAAACTTCACTAAAAGATGTATTTTAATATTCTGAGTTCAGGCATACTAAATTCGTTTTTCTACCATGTTCCTGGGATCAGTTAGGACTATAGAATGTAATAGTCAAACTGCCCATTCTGGCCTATGGGGAACAGGTAGCCTTACAGTAGTGAAAAACGAAATTGGGTGTAATTCACTACCAGGACATGCTACACACACCAAGGCATGTCCTACCTTACACAGACAATGCACCCTACCATAGGGGTGACTTACATGATGCCAAGGGAAGGTTCAGGGGCTGGGAAGTGGGTGCACTTCACAGCCAAGATGGCAGTTCTGGACTGCACACAGACTCTGCAGTGGCAGGTCTGAGACACACTTTACAAGCTGCTTCTGTGGGTGGCGCAAACCAGCGCTGCAGGCCCACCAGCAGCATTTGGTTTACCAGCCCTGGGCACACACAGGCCACGCTATTAGGGACTAACAGGTAAACCAAATAAGCCAATCATGGATATACCAATTCACATGTCATATTTACACAGGGAGCATTCGCGCTGTGGCACTGAATGGCAGTGGCACAGCGCCCAGAGTCATCTAACACCAGCAAAACAGAGGAGACAACAGCGAAAAATGGAAGGGAGACCCACGCCAATGGTGCCAGGTCTAACACGTGTCCCCTCCAGCTGAAATGTGGGGAGAACTACCCATCCCCTTGGAAGTTCTCATCACTAAGGCGGAAAAATCTGGACAGACCATCAGCATTGGCGTGTTCTGTACCAGGGCGGTATTCCACCGTGAAGTCCATACCCTGTAGGGAAATGGACCACCTCAACAACTTGGGATTCTCACCCCTCATCTGCATCAACCATCTGAGGGGCCTGTGGTCTGTCTGAACCCGGAAGTGAGTCCCAAACAGGTATGGTCTCAGCTTCTTCAGTGTCCAGACCACAGCAAATGCCTCACGCTCAATTGCACTCCACCTCTGTTCCCGTGGGAGTAACCTCCTACTGATGAAGGCTACAGGTTGGTCTAGTCCCTCCTCATTTATCTGTGACAGAACGGCTCCCACCCCATGCTCTGAAGCGTCCGTCTGGACAATGAATTCCTTAGCAAAATTGGGCGCCTGGAGTACGGGTGCTGTACACATGGCAGTCTTGAGGGCATCAAAAGCTTTCTGACAGGTGTCAGTCCAGTTCACAATCTTTGGCTGCTTCTTGGAAGTCAGCTCAGTCAAGGGTGCAACAATGTTGCCATACCCCTTGACAAACCTCCTGTAGTAACCCGTGAGTCCTAAGAAGGCCCTCACCTGGGTCTGGGTCCTTGGGGGCTCCCAAGCCAGGATGGTTTCAATCTTGGGCTGCAGGGGCGCCACCTGGCCACTCCCAACCTGGTGTCCCAAGTACACCACAGAACCCTGCCCAATCTGGCACTTACTGGCCTTGATTGTGAGGCCTGCTCTGCGCAGCGCCATCAACACTTCCCAGAGGTGGCGCAAGTGGTCCTCCCAGGAGGAACTAAACACTGCAATGTCATCCAGGTAGGCGGCACTGAAATGCTCCAGCCCAACCAACACCTGGTTGACCAACCTCTGAAAGGTGGCAGGGGCATTCTTCATCCCAAAGGGCATCACACGGAACTGGTAGTGCCCATCTGGTGTGGAGAATGCTGACCTCTCCTTTGCCCCATCGGTTAAGGTGATCTGCCAGTACCCAGACGTCAGATCAAATGTGCTGAGGTACCAGGCAGCCCCTAAACGATCTATGAGCTCATCAGCTCTGGGGATGGGGTGTGCATCCTTCTTCGTGACCGAATTGAGACCTCGGTAGTCCACACAGAACCTAAGTTCAGGGGTGGCACCAGGCACTGCAGCTTTTGGTACCAAGACCACAGGGCTGGACCAAGGGCTGCTAGAGGACTCAATCACCCCTAGGGCAAACATTTTGGAGATCTCCTCCTTAATGTAGGCCCGGACCCTGTCAGTCACTCTGTAAGCCTTGTGCTTGACAGGAGGACTGTCCCCGGTGTCTACCTCATGGACGCACCAATCAGTGACACCAGGCACCAGGGAAAACAAATCAGAAAATTGCCCCAACAGTTGGTGACAATCTCTCTGCTGCTCAGGGGTCAGTGTGGTGGAGAGGACCACACCCTCCACTGACCCATCCTTCTCTTCTGCACACAGGAGGTCAGGAAGAGGCTCACTCTCCTCCTCCATCCCAGTATCTGTGGCAAGAAGCATGCCCACTTCAGACCTCTCAAAGTGGGGCTTCAGGCGGTTCATATGCAGGACCCGCAAGGGGTTCCTGGGAGATTGAAAGTCCACCAAGTAGGTAACTGGACTTTTGCGCTCCACCACCTCAAATGGACCGGTCCACTTATCTTGGAGCGCACAAGGCTCCACTGGGACCAGTACCTAAACCTTCTGACCAGGTTGAAACTCGACCAGAGTGGCATTCTGGTCGTGCCAACGTTTCATTTCCTCCTGGCTGGCTTCCAGATTTGCCTCAGCAATTTTTCTGAAACGCCGAGTCTGGTTCCTGAAGGCCAACATGTAGCTAAATACATCTTGGGGAGGTTTCCTGGGAGATTGCTCCCAGCCTTCCTTGACCAGACTCAGAGGCCCTCTTACCGGATGGCCATAGAGAAGTTCAAAGGGACTGAACCCTAAGGACTTCTGTGGCACCTCACGGTAAGCAAACAACAGGCATGGCAAGAGGACGTCCCACTTACGCCTCAGGGGCTCTTCTAGGCCCATGATCATGCCCTTCAAGGTCCGGTTGAACCTCTCAACCAGACCATTACCTTGGGGGTGGTAAGGAGTGGTGAACTTATAAGTTACCCCACACTCCTTCCACAGAGACTTCATGTACTGGGAGATGAAGTTGGTGCCCCTGTCAGACACCACCTCTCTGGGGAACCCCACATGGGAGAAAATCCCCATCAGTGCACGTCCCACCATGGGGGCCGTCACTGTCCTGAGCGGGATGGCTTCAGGGTACCGGGTGGCATGGTCCACCAAGACCAGGATGAACCTGTTGCCCATGGCTGTCTTGGGGTCCAGAGGCCCCACAATGTCAATGTCCACTCGCTCGAATGGGGTACTAACAACTGGAAAGGGCTGGAGTGGGGCCTTGATCTTCCTCCCACTCTTCCCACTTGCCTGGCAAGTCTTACATGTTCTGAAATAAGTGTCTGAGCTCTTGCGCATCTGGGGCCAATAAAAGTGGGCGGCCAGCCTCTCAAAGGTCTTGGTCTGCCCCAGATGTCCTGCCAATGGAATGTCATGAGCCAACCCCAGTAGGAAGGCTCTGAAGCACTCGGGTACCACCAGCACACGGGCTGACCCCGGCTCAGCAGCCTTAGGCTCGCTATACAGGAGACTGTTCTCCCAATAAATCAGATGTGAACCAGACATGTCACCTGTTGCCTGGGCTGCAGCCTGACGCCGCATACCCTCAAGAGAAGGGCAAACTCTTTGCTGCTCACAAAATTCCTCCCTGGTGGGCCCCCCATCCTGCTGCCAATGGGTCAGCTCAGGCAGGTCCCCCAGTTTGGTGATCTGCTCCCCGGTAGGCTCCAGGGCATCCCCCTCAGGGTCTGCTCCCTCCTGGGCCGTGGGAACCAAGGGGGCCGGCTTCCTGCGCCTCTTGCCCCTTCTTTCTAAGGCAGGGATCTGGGCCATACTCTCAGGCTCCAGGTCCTTCTCAACACCCTCCTTGGCTGCCATGGACCGAGTGGTAGCACACGCCCACTCAGGCAGACCCAACATCTCCAAGTGAGATCTCCTCTCCACCGTAGCCCACGGGGAGTTCTCTGAATCATTGCCCAACAGACAGTCTACAGGCATGGCGGGCCTCACAGCCACCTGAAGAGTTCCTGAGACCCCCCCCCCACTCAAAGGGAACCTGAGCCACCTCACATTGGCTCTCTGAGTTGTCTGCGGACACTACTGGGTAGAATGCATGGGGGACAACCTGCTCTTTGGACACCAACCGGGAGCTGACAGCAGTTACACTGGCTCCTGTGTCTCTTAGAGCCTCCACTCTATGCCATTGATGGTCACCCACTGCCTGTACTTTTTAGTGTTATCAGGCAGTGCAGGTTTAGGGACCATCTCAAAGTCTCCTAATGAGACGAGGGTTAACTCTACGGGATCCCACCCTCTTGGGCACCCATCTCCTCCCCCCAGGGCTACACTAGCAAGCTGGCGGGGTGGTGCACGGGGTGGTGCACTAGTATCCCTCTGAGGACACTGGGGATCACAGTATCTGTGGCCCACTTGACCACACTTATAACAAGTAAGGGGCCCCTCTGAACAGGCCTACCTGTCGGGGGCACTGGCTTCTTCTCTTGGGGAGGCTGGGACACCACTGCTTGGTTCCCTTGGGAATTACTTTGGGGCCCTCTTTGGAACTCCCTCGGTTTACCCCTGTCCCCCCACTTCTCTGCTGGGGACCCTGCCCACCTTTGGCGAAGTCTCCCACTGGACCCTTGCGAACCCGGGTGCTCACCCAGCGGTCCGTCTCCTCAGCAAGCTTCCTAGGGTTAGTCAGCTTGCAATCAATCAGGTGCTGGCGTAGCTCAGGAAAACAGTTACTAGATAAATGCTCCCATGCAATCAAATCATAAAGCTGCTCAAAAGTTTCTACTTTGCTACCTTTTACCCAGCGTTCCATTGCTCTGCAAAAAAAAGACACATATTCAACCCACGTGGTACCCTCTAGCTTCTTGCAGGTCCTAAACCTCTGCCTATACATCTCAGAGGTCAAACCATAGCGGGTCATCAAAGCTTCCTTCATGTGGCCATAAACCATCATACTTTCTGGGGGCGGGTCCAACAAGGTATCCCTCCCCTCACTCACAAAGCGTCCCCACAACCCCGCTCCCCAATCCCTCTCAGGGACCCGGTGGGACACCATGGCTAATTCATAAGCTGCAAACCATTGCCCAATATCTTCACTTTTGTGGAAATCCTTAATAACCTCCTTGGGTATATACACTCTACTCTCAGTGTGCACTACAGGTATGCTGCCACCAGAGGGGGAGATCTCTACACTCTTTGCTTTAATCTCCAACTCCCTCAATATTTTCTCATGCTTCTCAAGTTTCATTTTCATAATCTCAAATTCTAATTTCTTGGACTCTAGGTCCCACTGACCATCCATTTTAAGCTTAGCCATCTCCATATTATGCTGCCTATCTCTCTCCCTGTCCTCCATCTCTTCTGGGGACAGACCCCTGGCGGACACACTAGTGCCCGGGCTGGAAATTGCTTTATCTCTCACCAAATCTACTACTTCACCCTGCTGCTCTCCTGCATTCTCTTCCCCCTCCACAGGCTCTCCCATATTCTTAGGCGCTTCCCTGGCTTCTAGCCAGGCCTTCAGCGCCTTGTAATACTCCTCCCTTCTAGTGAGACCTGTGATAGGGACTGTGAAGTGTTTGCAAAAAAATCTGAGCTGCTTGGCATTGTAGGATTCTAATTTCTCTTCTTCCCAGGAGAGATCCTCCGAGGCATTGGATCTGGGCTTGCCCATTGTAGCAATAACTGGCAATATTAATCAAAAATAGAATCAAAAAACCTCAAAAACGTATGTGGTTGCGTTATGGTCTGCACTCACTAGTAGTGTACACTATAATTACTGTATGCAATCATAAATGCAAGTCCAGATCCTCACCGCTGACCACCAATGTTAGAAATGGGGGTCTCTAGTTGGCAATGGCTGGCCACTGTCCAAGTAGGGACCCTTCTTCCTAAGTCAGGGTAAGAGAGCCACACCCTTTGATAACCCCTGCTCAACCCTGTGGTAACGTAGCACGAGCAGCTAGGCTTATCTCAGAGGCAGTGTGTGAAGCATTTATGACCATACACAGTAACACAGTGAGGAACACTACAAAGGGACACCACACAAGTAGT
The DNA here is from genome assembly GCA_963921515.1 of Calotriton arnoldi. Classification (NCBI taxonomy): domain Eukaryota; kingdom Metazoa; phylum Chordata; class Amphibia; order Caudata; family Salamandridae; genus Calotriton; species Calotriton arnoldi. The sequence continues at coordinate 43,441 of CAWUFW010022840.1, read as the reverse complement.
TATCAAAAATAAGTATCTTTATATATAGACTTAACACAAGACCAATAACGATAAAAAGCCACAATACTGTAAAATAGGATTACTCTTGAAATGCTGCAAAAATAGTTCAAAGTGTGCAAAGCGGAGTTCAGTTCAAAGCAGTGGTCTCTGCGACCCTTTTACTTACAAAGTACCTGGATTTCGTAGCAAAACCAACAAAGTGTCGCAAAGAAGCTGTAGCGATGATTTTCTGCACGCGAGGCCGGCGATGCGATAAATCCTTGCCGCGAGGGAGGATGATGCGCCGATCTGCTGATGCGTGCGGAGACGATGCGACAAACTTCTGCATGCTAGGCCGTTGATGCGATGACTCCTTGCCGCGAGGGAGGAGACGATGCGACGATCCTGTTGCGTGTGCGATTGGGTTGCGATGCGAAGAAATGGCGCTCCGCGAGGGAGCGACGATCCGGATGCGATGAAAATGGCGGACGCCCGGCGTCCGCGCTGCGATGTCGTGAAGCGATGATCTTGGTGCGATGATCTTTGGTTGCGAGCACTTGGAAGCCCGCAAGCGTGCGGTGCGATGATCTTTGGTTGCGAGCGATCAGCGGCAGCAGCGCGATGATTTTCTGGGCGCGTTCGGCTGCAGCTGCTCGCAAACGGGCGTTAGCGACGATTTCAGCACTCTCTTCTCTGTAGTAAAACTAGAGGCCCTGGAACTCACAGGAGCCTCACCTGCAGATAGAAATCCTCGCTGGGAGGAATCAGGAGGCTGGTGGTGAAGTCTGATGTGCCTGAGACTTCAACAGGAGGCTAGCTCTCTCCTAGCCCTTGGGTGATTGCTTTAGCAAGATTAATAAAAGTTCTCTCAAAGTCCTTTTCCCTCTTCTTCCAAGTCCAGTGCTAACGCTAACCACTGCAGGCCAATCCAAGAAACAGCACACAAGCACAAGGATAGTCACCTCCTGCAGATTCCTTCAGTTACACGGACAGAGGTTCGTCTTGATTTCCAGGAGCAATACCAATTGTAGGGGTTTCAGCACAGATATTTATACCCCAAAAGTCTTTGTTCTCAAAGCTACAAGTCACTGAGTCTAGCCAGAACCAGTTCTGCTCAGTCCTGGAGCACTTTGTTTACCAGGCTGCATCCTTCCTTTCAGAAAGAGGGGGTCTGCAATCAGACGCACAGCAGGAGATGGAGCCATCATTCACCTTGCCAGGCACAGCCCTATTCAAGTCAAGGAGCCACTCCTCCCCATACTCCAAATCCAGATCTCTCTATTCAACCCAGGTCTGACTCAGCCTGCCCTGTCCCTCCAAAACCAGACAGCCAATACACATAACAGCAGAGCACACTGGAAGGCTTGGGCAAGAAAATACCTACTTTCTAAAAGGGGTATTTTCAAACACAGGATATAAAAATAAACTTCACTAAAAGATGTATTTTAATATTCTGAGCTCAGGCATACGAAATTCGTTTTTCTACCATGTTCCTGGGGTCAGTTAGTACTATAGAATGTAATAGTCAAACTTGCCCATTCTGGCCTATGGGGAACAGGTAGCCTTACAGTAGTGAAAACGAAATTGGGTGTAATTCACTACCAGGACATGCTACACACACCAAGGCATGTCCTACCTTACACATACAATGCACCCTACCATAGGGGTGACTTACATAATGCCAAGGGAAGGTTCAGGGGCTGGGAAGTGGGTGCACTTCACAGCCAAGATGGCAGTTCTGTACTGCACACAGACTCTGCAGTGGCAGGTCTGAGACACACTTTACAAGCTGCTTCTGTGGGTGGCCCAACAATAGATATCCTGTCCCAAGGGGGTGTGACCACCTCCCAGACAGGGTTTAGTGTATTGGGGCTGGGATGTGCACTCCTAGAGTGCTTTGAAGTCCTGCACTGGGGGAGCAGAAGGCTCCTCTGTGCATATGCCAGTTCAAACCGGCTCAGGGGCTACCTCCCCCTGCTCTGGCACGAAACTGGACAAAGGGAAGTGGGTGTAGCCACCCACTCCCCTGACCCTCCCATAGGTGGGGTCATAGAGCTAGTCCCTCCCTTCTTTTTAGTATAAGAGCGGGAACCTGTGCATTGCAACCTAGATACCCCTGGACGACGCTCTACTGAAGAATCCCAGACCTTCGGCGTTCCACTACCTCTGGAAGACTGAAGAATCTCCCTTGGAGTCAAGGAGTGACTCCCCTGCTTGGCAGGCACCAAAAACTACAATGACGGTCGCAAACTACACCTCTCCCGCCAGAGCCCGAAGTCCCTGCAGCCCAGGAAGAGGATTTCCTGACTTCTCCAAGGCCATCGTGAGTCCCCAGCGAAGCTGAGGCAAGTGGACCCCACGAGCAATGAGGAACCGCAGACCTTGGGTACCGTGCACTATTGTCAAGTGCAGCCCCTTCTCGACGTTCTACGAACTTGTGCTTTGGACCACATGTGGTCCCAGCCTCTAGCAGAGATCCCTCTCAAAATCAGAGGCCTACACCATCCCGAGTGACCGTGGGCCCCTGCTGAGTGGATCCTCCCGAGGCGTCTTCGCGATCCATTGCCAGCCGGCTTGTGGGTCCCCAGAAGACTTTCTAACAAAACCAAAGGGCTCCCCTGGTTGCTCCAGGCCTGCCCTGACCTACCCTCGCTGGGTAAGTCCCACAGATCTTGCTGGTCTGCACCATTGACTTTTTGTTCTCCTCCGCGAGACTTTCAGCTATCAAGGCTTGTTGGCTCCAATCGGGTCGCTGACACCGCAGTCAGCTACAGACTTCGTGGGACACGCTGAACCCAGCTCCTGGCCATCCTCGACATCTCCTGGACCTCGTGGTTGAAGAGTCAAGACACCCACGAACGACCTGAATCTGTCGAACTACTTACCCTGTAAGTGTCTTGCTTGTAGCTACTCCAGATGTACCCTAAAACTCTTATTTTCCAAGTGCGACTATCGCGCTGACTCGTACAGGGTTCGCGTCTGTGTTAGAACACACCGCGTCCAACTCCCTTGCAACTCTATCTGTAACCGCGTCCTTCGACTCGTACCGAGTCCGATCGGTGTGTTCGCCTCGAACACGCAAGGGACCTTTAACATTGAAATCTCAATCGCGTCTGTTCGCATAGACTCGTACAGGACTCGCACCGGTGCCTGAACACCGCGTCCGTCCCCTGTGGGTCTCCTACAACTACCTGGGGTGGTTCTTGGGGGTCCCTCGATTCTATATGCTCTAGACCTAGGTCTAGCCAAACTAAGATTGTGATATTTGATTGTGCTAACTTATTTTTGATAACATTGATTTGTACATATGTTCCTGACTTCTAATCTCATAAAGAGATTAGTAGAGAGTTGTTTAGTAATAAATACATATATATTTGATATATATACCTGTGTGGTGTCTTTTCATTTGGTGATTCAAGAGATTGTGTGGTAAAACAAGCTGCTTTACATTCCTCCAAGACTTAGCCTGAAGGCTGCTCTCCACAGCTACCACTAGGATAGCTTTCTATAAAGGTTGTCTTAAACCTACCTACCATAAGAGTCGATTTGTACTGGTGCAAGGTGTCCACTTTAACTAGTGAACAGCATATACCAGGCCAACTTCTCACATTGGTGGCAGCGTGTGGGATTCCAGCTTGCTATTGTTTTACCCGAAAATCTCTATTTGAATTACTAACTGAAAACCACTATAGGTACTCAAGGTACATATAAAATCAAGCTTAGTATCAATAAGTTCTACTGAACTTAGAGCTGTGTGCAAAAGGGATAGCACACGCTTTCTACAGCTCAAGCTAGTATCAGTAGGCCACAAACTAGTGTAGGTAGTACAACACTGCACAACACTCGAATGTCCTCAAGGGATGGACCCAGTGGATCCACCCAGCTTCAGTATAAGGACATGACTTTCTTTGACTTGAAAGCCATGTGTGCTGAGAGGCACCTGAAGATAGGACAGAGTCCCTCCACACTACACTTGATAGATCTGCTAACAGCAGATGACCTTAGATTAGCTCTAGGAGCTAAGGGGTCTGAATCAGTGGGTGGGTCAGTTATAGTGTCTGGGTCAGGTGATGAACATCAGGATGACCAGGACTCTGTGATTGTAGGGCCAGGCCCCCAGGGGTCTGAACAGGACAGAGGAATTCTCCCTAAGAGAACTGACATAGTGGAGGTGAGGCCTAGGTCCCTTTCTAGGGACTCTGGCCACTCCTATCACTCTGGCAGAGAATCTGTCTACCAGAGGAACTCCTACTTCCCAAGAAGAGAGACCTCCTCTGACAGGCTGTACAAACTGCTGCAGTATGAGGAAGCAAGGTTTGCCCTCAAAACCAAGCAGTTGGCATTAGACAAAGAAGCCTTTGAGTTCCAGAGAGCTTCTAGAAGAGAGGGGTTAGAACCCCCTGGTGGCAGCAACAGTGTCCCTAGAGTCAGAGAAAATATTCCAGACCATAGGAACCTGAGCAAGGTTGTTCCTCCCTTCCAGAGTGGGGATGATATCCATAAGTGGATAACTGCTATGGAAAGGGCCTGTAGAGTACAACAGGTCCCCCAAAAGCAGTGGGCAGCAATCTTGTGGCTCTCCTTTTCAGATAAAGGTAGAGACAAGCTCCTCACTGTTAGAGAAGAGGATGCTGATGACTATGAAGTCCTGAAGAGTGCACTGATAGATGGGTTTGGCTTAACCACTGAACAGTACAGGTTGAAGTTCAGAGACACCCAGAAGGCACAGACTCAGGACTGGACTGACTTTGTAGATTGTGCAACCAAGGCTCTGGAGGGTTGGCTGGTTGGCAGTAGGGTTACTGATTTCAAGGGATTGTATAATCTAATGATGAGAGAACAGATCCTTAATAATTGCCAGAACCAGTTGTTGCATCAATACCAGGTAGACTCAGATCTGACCTCTCCCCAAGAATTGGGAAAGAAGGCAGACAAATGGGTCAGAACCAGGGTGAGGCAGAAAACCCAGAACCAAGGGGGTGACACAAAGAAGCAGGATCAGAAGGGCTCTGAGAAAAGTGGGGATAAGTCAAAAGACCAGAAGTCTTCACAAGGGCCCCAAAAATCTGCATCTGGTGGGGAGTTACAGTCCAATCAAGGAAAAGGCCAAAAGAAGCCCTGGTGCAAATTCTGTAAACAGAAAGGGCACTGGACTTCTGATTGTAACAAGTCCAAAGACCAAACCACCACCACTCCTGCCCCTAAGGCAACTGTTCCCCCTAGTTCAGCTACTGGTGGAGGTGGTACTCAGAAAAAGGGTGTAGTAGGGTTGACCCTGGGTTCTGAAGTGGACTCTGGCCTAGTCAGAGAACCCACTCAGGCAATGCTGATTTGTGATGGAGACATTGACATGTCCTTCCTAGTGAGCCCCAGTAATCTGGGCAAATACAAACAGCAGCCTGTAATCATTGGCAAACAGGCTTTGGCATTTAGGGACACAGGTGCTAGTGTCACCATGGTGGCAGAGGATCTTGTGGACCCTGGACAGATCATCCTGGACGAAATGTACCAGGTGACCAATGCAAGCAATGCCAGGACCAACCATTGTCTGGCAGTTGTGAATTTCTCCTGGGGAGGGGTAACTGGCCTCAAGAAGGTTGTAGTCAGTGCAGACCTCCCTGTAGAATGTCTATTGGGCAATGATCTAGAGACTTCAGCCTGGTCTGAAGTAGAGTTATGGACTCATGCTGAGATGTTGGGCATCCCTGCAGAGGTATTTGCTGTGACCAGGTCACAAGCCAAAATGCATGACACTGAACCAGCTCTGGATCCTGAAACTATGGACCAGATGCTTCCCAAGAAGAGGAGCAGTAGGGTTAAGGCAGTGCCTTCCCCTCTGTCTCAGATCACAGCTTCCCCTCTTGAGGGAGGAGAAGCAGATCCTGCAGAAGGAACTGCCCCAGAGGAACTTGAGCCTGATCAGGTTGAGTTCTTGGGGGCAGGGGGCCCTTCTAGGGAAGATCTGAGTAAGGAGCAACAGTGCTGCCCCTCTCTTGAACCCCTCAGGCAGCAGGCTGCTGCTGAGGCTGCTGGGAGTGCTAGTGGGTCCCATAAAGTTTATTGGGATGAGGGACTCCTATATTCTGAGGGTAGAGATCCAGCCCCTGGAGCCACCAGGAGGTTGGTAATACCTCAGAAGTTTAGGGGGTTCCTCTTGACCCTAGCACATGATATCCCTTTGGCAGGTCACTTGGGCCAAACCAAGACCTGGGACAGGCTTGTTCCACATTTTCATTGGCCACATATGTCAGAAGACGCAAAGGAGTTTTGTCGCTCCTGTGTCACATGCCAAGCCAGTGGTAAGGCAGGTGGCACAACAAAGGCCCCCTGATACCACTACCTGTGGTGGGGGTACCCTTTGAGAGGGTAGGGATTGACATTGTTGGTCCCCTTGACCCTCAAACTGCAACTGGGCACAGATTTATCCTGGTGGTAGTGGATCATGCCACCAGGTACCCAGAGGCAATTCCCCTGAGGACCACCACAGCCCCTGTGGTGGCAAGAGCTCTCATTGGAGTCTTCTCCAGAGTGGGTTTCCCAAAGGAGGTCATTTCTGACAGAGGTACCAACTTCATGTCAGGATACTTGAAGGCAATGTGGAAGGAGTGTGGGGTAACTTATAAGTTCACCACCCCCTATCACCCACAATGCAATGGTTTGGTTGAGCGCTTCAACAAAACCCTGAAGGGAATGATTAAAGGACTCCCAGAGAAGCTTAGGCGGAAATGGGACCTTCTTCTTCCCTGCCTGTTGTTTGCATACAGAGAAGTTCCACAGAAGGGGGTTGGTTACAGCCCATTTGAGCTTCTGTTTGGGCATCCTGTAAGAGGTCCATTGTGTTTGGTAAAAGAGGGCTGGGAGTTACCTCTCAAACCCCCAAACAAGATGTGATGGACTATGTACTTGGTCTCCGCTCCAGGATGGCTGAATACATGAAAAAGGCAACCAAAAACCTGGAGGCCAGCTAAGAATTACAAAAAGCTTGGCATGACCAAAAGGCTGTGCTGACTGTATACCAGCCATTGTAAGTTTTTCAATGATTTTGGAGGTTGGAGCAGCGCACACTTTTCTAAAAAGTTGGCCGCCAGGCTTTTGCCTTCACTTGACAACTCGTATCCCAGAAATAGGACACTGAGGTGGGCAATTTTTGATTTTTTGAAATTCGATTTGTAGCCCTCAGAGGCGAATCCCACAATAATGGTGCTCACCCTGGTCAAGTGTTTCTTTAAGTCATCGTCCGTCAGATAAATATCATCCACATAGGACAATGCTTCTTCATCCAAATTTTGGAGTAACTATGTTACCCTTCCTGAAAACAACCCAGGGCTGTTCTTATACCCCTGGGGGAGTCGACAAAATTGCCATTGTGACCCTAACACAGAAAATGCGGTTAAATACCTGCTTTCAGGCGCCATATTCTGGCAGAAAAATCCATTTGAGATATCTAGTGTAGTTTTGTATTTTTTCCGCGTAATGTTATTCATTAATGCAGCACTGTGTGCATTCTGTACTGCAAATGTCTTTGTGCAAGTGTTTAAATGTCTGTAATCCAAAACTAAACGATATGTGTTGTCAGGTTTTGATACGGGAAACAAAGGATTGTTCATAGGTGAAGTGCAATTTTCAATCACCCCTTGGTATTCTAGTTGATCTAAGATCTCCCTGACTTGTTTTTTAGCTTCCTGCTTTATGGGATATTGCCTTTGAGCATTTGGGGAAACTTTTAATGGGATCACGTGGTGGGTTGAATACTCATCCCAACCAATGTGATTTTTGTACAATCCTGGAGCTAGGCCCACTCCTGCGCATATGCATGTTTAAGGTGTATGGGAACAAGGTCGGAGAAAGCTGGAAAAATTATATCCTCTCCCCTAGGGCACTCAGTGACAAATGTTGGCGGCCAGTCTTGCTCTGCTAATAGGATGTCATAACCTGATGACAAATTTTTCCAAAAGAGCCCTTTTACTTTTCTGGGCTTGTCCCCCTCCATCTGGAGTGTTATCTCATGTAACTTATGTGGGACACTCACCCGAGTATCAGGTGTAGGCCTGGGTGGAAAACTACGCTACGCTCGCGTAGTTTGTGTAGTTTGCGCAACTACGTGCTACGCGAATTGCACGTAGCACAGTGCAAAAACGCATAGCGTAGCGGGCATTTTTTGCTTGCTCGCGGTCCTCAACGTCAAGTTGGCGACCGCGAGCGAGCAAAATGACATCCCGGCGAGACTTTTTCCTCGTTCGCGATCAGCAACATCAAGTTGCCGATCGCGAGCGTGGAAAATAAACCTCCTGGCGAGATTCTCAACGCGGGGAGGTCAGGTTTCTCATTGCGAGTGGTCGCGTATGCTCGCGACCGCTCGCGATGAGAAACTACCAGTCCGCGTTGAGAAAGCTGCTGCTCGAGTACAAATCTACTCGAGCGGCAGAAAACGACCGCTTGCACTGTGCAAGATGCCTTTTGCAATGATTGCACAGTGCGGACAAGCATCCGGCACTGTGCAATCATTGCGAACAGCATTTCCTACCACACTACGCAGTTCGCGTAGTGCTACGCGTAGCTCGCATAGTGCACTTTGCTACGCCCAGGGTTAATCAGGTGTTTCCACCGTGATATACTCATTCAAGTCCGCTGTCACCAGAAATTCCTTCAAGTTCTGGCGAGCTATTGTTACTTCTGCCACGCTGTCTAGCATCGTCAGAGCCCATTCCCCGTTCAAAAGCTGTGTCCTCTTAATTCTCGGCATGTCTGATCTTGAGACCTGCTACCTTCTTCTTTTTGAACTGAGGTTTAAATTTTTGCTTTCCTTCTTTTTTAGAAGTATAGTCTTGAGCGTGCTGCTTGTCTCTGGACTTGGTACGCTCCTCTTGTCTGTGTTCTGACCGTCCTTCCCTCTTGGTGTTTTTGGATGAACCCTGAAAGGAACGAGAAGAACGTGTATCAGTATCCTGATACCTGTCAGGTTTCCTAATATTATCCCTATTCCGGAGGTTATACCTCTTTTCGGAGGGCTTCCTTGATGGAGATCTACCTCTGGATTGAGATCTGTTGTCTTTTGACTTTTGTTGTTTTTTGTTTTCCCACTTCTTCTTAGGAGAAACTGGTGTCTGCTTTATAGTGTCCTTTTCAGGACTGCCCACTAGCTGTGGTTTTACGGCTTTGCCACCCAAGCTGTCTCTGCCTAATTCTGCATATGAAGTTTCAATTATTTTGGGTAGTTCATGAGGCCAATCTATTGGGTTGACCTCCCTTAGGCGTTGGCGGATCGCCACTGAAGCTGCTTCCCCCTTAATGTTAGCTAGTATTATGGCTGATACCTGTTCGTAGTTATCTAGTAACTTCATCCCTAAGTTAAGGGCAGGTTCTGCTCCGTACTCGTTTTGAATCTGTCTCAATACGTCTGGTACTACTGCTAATGACGGGATACCATGTGTTCTGGTATAAATGGCAGCAAAGACTGTACCCCAAGAGGTACAATCCTCTAACTGTGGTGTGATCCCCATGGGCAAGCAGATTGTTAGTATTCTGTGTTTTTCATAGGTGGTAGTATTCGGGAATACTGCCTCAAGCTGAGTTATTTTCTGAGCTATCCAGAACGGTATTTGTTCGCGTTTTGCAGGCAGTTTGCCCATTACTGCGTGTAATGTTTGTGGAGTTATTTTATTTCCTGTATTTTGGACTGGAGTATTAATTGCTGCAGCTGGTGCAGGTTGGACTGTTAAAGTCCGCATGACGAACTGTGTCAAGTTTCAGTAGATTTGAATTAAATCTTTGTGTTGTACGAGCAAGTCTTGTTGTGGCATTGTGTCAATGTCTGGATGCGGTGTGAAAGCCGCTAGTATTGGCCATGTGGCCCCATCTCCTCCGAGTGGGCCTAACCTTGCTCTTCCTCGTACGTGGGGTAGGGCGCCTTGAAACCAGTATTGGTGTTCTTGATAAGTGAGCAGAACCTCTATCTCCTCGCAAGGACGATAGTCCGCTGGTGCATTTGCTTCTAAATCCCGAGTGCCCACCTCGCCGTCAAGACATGGAACACCCTCCCCATCCACCTGCGACAGACCCAGGACCTGCTGACCTTCAGGAGACTTCTCAAGACCTGGCTGTTCGATCAGTAGCTGCTTCATCCCCCCCGCGCCTTGAGACCCTCACGGGTGAGTAGCGCGCTCTATAAATGTTTTGATGGATTGATTGAAATGTATTAGTAAGTGCATTTGTTGCTGGGAATGTAACCCATGAATAGAACCCCTCTGTTTTATTAGATTCATGTGCCTCAATCACGAAAACTACTGTGCCACCATTTGCTCCTAAACCATTTTCTAATAGTCTTATGGTGACTTTTCGTCTGAAGTTTGGTGCAATTTGCACTGCTTTATCAGGATCCTCGTCTTGGAGAATAATTGCTGTGTTATCTCCGTTCAGAGACATTTTGAATGGAGAAGTAGGGAACTGAGTGTAAGGTGTTAGTGCACAATTGTAGGAATTATGTGTCCTTTCAAGCTTGAATAACCAACAGCCAATAAATAGTATTCTCGTACTACTCAGCTGCGGCGGAGTTTCTGCCCACCCACTCCAGACATCTCTGGGGTTTTGTGAGTAGGATCTCTGAGAAATAGCACGACTGAGCTACTCAGATTCTACTGTTAAATTAGTACCTAACCAACGTTGGCGGCGCCATGTCATGTAGTTCCTATAGTACCCCTGCAGGACCTGCGCGTTTGGATAACATATACTGCGGGCTTGATGGCAGACTGACTGAGCACCCCACCATGTATGTTAGCCTGGTTTGCATTAGCTAGCTCACAGTGCCACTAGAGTCTCCTCTTATCGGGGAGAGATTAGTTTCTGGCAACCTTGGAACATAACAACCCTAATTCTCTCAGACTCATGGAAACAATGTACTACTTTTCGCTCAGTAACGTCGTGCTTACTTATTCGCCCTGCCTCAGAGAGATACACAGAATAAACAGACGCGGCGTTTCAATAAGAATTTATTGAACATTTGTGATTCTTGTGTAAAAGATATGTATTGCAGTAATCAGCAGACAGTAGCAGAGATATATGATCAGCAGTACTATATAAGTGAAAGGGTAGTACAGTTCTACCATATTGCAATAATCATGAATACATACATGAATATAAAATGCATAAAAAAGGTGCAGCCTAAATGGTGCGCTCGTACTCCTACGATGCCTAACTGGATGTACCTACGTGTACCTAGCATATGTGTAGGTCTAGAAATCTAGAAGCCAAGAATCCTTCTAGGATTTAGTCGAACCCCCCATACCTGAATAGAGAGAGTGTGGGACCCTGTCCTGGTCTCGAGTTGGACACCCCGTCAGGGCTGTGTCAGACCGATGTCAGCTGGAGCGACTGCAAACAGGAGCCTCAGCGTCTCTGGACAGTGTGTCAGCATGGTCTCGGTTCCCTCTGTCTTAGCCTGGCAAGGCATGGTGTATTTATACCCTGAAGCCTCTCGTCTATTTGTATGGTTTGTATTGGGCCTCGTTAGACTCTAAGGAAGACGTCAGGGGTGAACTTTGTACAGACATATTATGCAGGTTGGATATTCCTAGAGAGTCATGCATAATTTATGAGTACAGTGTAGGCCTGTGTTTGGGAAAAACCCTGCTGTATTCAAAACCACAGGCAAGATAACGTTCAGCCCTCAGAGCTCGTTGTGTACTAGCGGGGACTAATGTAGGTGAAAGATCATGCCTATATAAGGAATCATGACTATAATAGGACATGTACAGTTATGACCATAATAGGGCATATGCGGCTATGACCATAATAGGGCAAGTACGAATATGACCATATTAGGGCGAATACGTCTGTTTTAGGGCATGTATGAACGGGTCTACATTAGGGCCTCTATACGGGACATAAAAGCTGTACTGGTTCAGTGGGTGTGTGACCTACTGTATAAGTGAGTGATTAGGTGTCTCAGTGAGTGACTGGTTGTGTGAGTGTCTGTATCAGTCTGTCAGTTAGTGTCTAAGTTGTTGTATGGGTGTGTGGGTGGGTACGTGAGTGGCTGTATTGATAAGTGATTGGTTGTCTGAGTACATGTATGGTTGTCTGAGTGTCTGTGTGAGTGGGTGAGGGTGTGTGTGACTGACTGTATGGATGAGTGAGTGGGAGAGTCAATGGATGTATGGGATAGTGAGTGCATGTGTGAGGGGCTGTATGGGTGAGTGAGTGTGTGTATGGCTGTGTGGGTGAGTAAGTGGATGTTTAAGTGGTATATGGGTGAGTAACTGGGTATGTGAAAGGCAGTATAGGTAAGTGATGGTGTATATGAGTGACTGTATGGGTGAGTGAGTTAATGTGAGAGTGGCTGTATGGGTGAGTGTCTGCTTGTGTCAGTGACTGTATAGGTGAGTGAGTACATGCTAATATCTGTATGATTAAGGGAGTGGGTGTATGTGTATCTGTATGGGTGAGAAAGTGGCTGTGTGATTGACTGTATGGCGAGTGACTAGGTGTGTGAGTAGCTCTATGGGTGACTGACTCAGTGTGTGACTGACTGTATGGGTATATACGTGGATATGTCAATGGCTGTATTAGTCACTGAGTGGGCATATGAGTGTCTGTATGGGAGAGTGAGTGGATGCATGTGTAGATCTATAAATCAGTGAGTGGCTGTATAGGTACTGGTATGGGTCTGTGAATGGGTTTGTGAATGGTTGTGTGGGAGTGGGTGTATGAAAGGTTTTATGGGGGTGTGAGTGGGTGCGTCAGTGATTCTGTAGATGATGTCATCAGTGATGTCATTTGAGATGTCATGAGTGATGTCTTCAGTGATGTCACTGAGCATGTCATGAGTGATGTAATATGTGAGGTCATAAGCAGAGCATTGCAGGGGGTGCGAGTTATAGTTAGCTCAGCTAACTAAAACTGCTGAATTTCACTGGTTTTGTATGAGTGAAATCTGAGCCTAACTATAATGTCCCTGTAACCTTTGTTTTTTTCAGTGAATTTCAAACATTTTTTAAATGCTAATTCCTAACTATAACGTCCCTGTAACCTTTTGTTTTTCCATTGAATTTCTATGGTTTTTTAAGTAGTAGTCACATTTGCAGAGTGGTGGAGAAAGGGGGCTGGGCCTCCAACCAGCTTTCAGGAATCCCGCTGTGTAGGACTTACAGGAGGTACCAGTAGGTCTTCTTGGCCCCCAAAGTCCCTCAGAAGTAAAGTGGACTTTATCCCCCAACCAGTAGTCTGCCAGGAGGTGCATTTACAGAGAATGCAGAGTGGTGGAGAAAGGGGGCGTGGCCTCCGAAGACCTCATAGCAATCCTGCTGTGTGGAACTTACTGGAGATAACAGGAGGAGTAGTTGACCCCCAAGGGCGTCCTTGGTGGGCATCTACCCCTCCTATTACCTCCAGTAAGTCCCACACAGCAGGATTGCTGACAGGTTGTCAGGGGCCATGCTCCCTTTCTCCACCACTCTGCAAATGCGCCTAATGGCGCACTACTAGTTGGGGGATGAAGTCCCCTTGGCTCTTGAGGGTCCTTATGGACCAATTACCCCTCCTGTTACTTCCAGTCAGACCCACTTAGCTGGATTGCTGAGAGGTCGTCAGAAGCCATGCCCCCTTTCTCCACCACTCTGCAAATGCGCCTCCTGGCAAACTACTGGTTGGGGGAAGAAGTCCACTTTAGTCCTGAGGCCCTCAGGAGTAAAGTGGAATTCATTCCCAAACCAGAAGCACACCAGGAGGTGCTTGGAGAAAGGGGGCATGGCCTCCAAATCCTCTCAGCAATCCAGCTTGTTGGCCCCCAAAGACCCTCAGCATATAAGGGGACTTAACTCCCCAACCACCAGTGCGCCTGGAGGTGCGTTTGCAGAGTGGTGGTTAAGGGGGCGTGTCCTCCGGTGACTTGCCGGAGGGTTTTATTCTTTTTATTTTTTAGGGAAGGAGGGCTGACTAGCCCCCCCTTCCCTGGGCCGTTTTCGGCCCCAGGGACCCCATTCCCCACGGTCAGTCTTTTATGAAATGGGCAGGGGGTGTGCGCCCCTCCCAGGCTGATTATGGCCCCAGGCCCCGCCCAAGGGGCCCGGCGTTTCTTTTTTAAAATGTATTAATTTTTTTAAATGAAATGAAGGGGGGCCTCTTCCCTGGGCCGAATTTGGCCCCGGGAACCCCATTCCCCGGGGCCTGCTATTTTTATTTTTATTTTGTGTTTATCACACAAGGGAGGGGGGCCGGGCGCCCCCCCTCTCCCGAGGCCGATTTAAGCCTCGGAGCCCGCATCCCCCAGGGCCAGGCCTTTATATGGTTTTTTTTTAAAAAGGGGAGGGGGGCCAAGCGGCCCCTCTGCCCAGGCCAGTTTTGGCCTAGGGGACCCCATCCCCCGAGTCCAGGCCTTTTCTTTTTTTTTTAAAGATTTATTTTAAAGGGAGTGGGGCTGAGCGCCCCCCCCCCCTCTCAGGCCATTTTCATTCCCGGGGATCCCATCCTTCAGGGCCTAGCCACTTCGTAGGGGACCACAGGGGGAAACTGAAGGCCCCCGCTGTCCCTGGCGGCAACCCCCCTCCTGCGGGAGCCAGCATTGCTTTTAAACACAGGGAGCTCCTCACATACAGCTCCTTGTGTGTAAAAGCAAAGTGCTCCACTTTGAGCAAGCGAGAGCAAAATGCTCTCACTTGCTCAAATCAGAGCACACTTGATGCTATAGAATGGCAGGAGCAGTGGTCCTGCCACGCCATAGCAAACTGCAATGTCCCAGGGAGTGGACCCCCCTGGACATTGCTGGAGCTGGAGCTGGCCCGGGGGGGGGGGTAGCGCTCCCCAGGGCCATTATTGGCTCCCCTCCTTTGTTTTGCCCCGGGGAGGTGGTGGTCCCCGCGGCCAGGGGTCTGCAGGGACCCTCTTCATTATTTTATTGTATTTGCCCCGGGGAGGTGGTGGTCCCTGGGGAAAGTATAATCTGTTCAGGAGTCACAAGTTTCTCTGTCACCATTGTGACACTGGCCCCTGTGTCCCTGTAAGCTACAGCTTCCTAACCATTAATCAGAGAATGTTGCATGTACTTGCCCAAGTTAGTGGGACTTACAAGTAAGGTGGCAAGATCCATGCCACTGTCACAGACAAGGACAGCCTGAGTGGGTGTTCTGAATAGGCCAGAACCCACTTTAGAACCCAAGGTTAACCCTACTAATCCCTTGTGGAAATTGCTACTACTTGTACTGGTGCTAGGGGCATTTGTTGCTTTAGGAGCAGTAGTAGTAACTTTCTTGGTGCCAGCTTTAGAGCAATTGGCATCTCTTGCTTTATGGCCTTTCTCCTTACACAAGTAACACCAAGGTTTCTTGCCAGAGGAAGAGGAGGTTTGGAACCCACCCGCAGAGAAAGACTTTTGGGGACCTTGGAAAGACTCTTTTTTGTCTTTACCCCATCCCTCTCTCTTGGGCCTTAGAAGAATCTTGTGTCTTCTAGTCACCACCACCACCATGACATTTCTGCTTGACCCTGGTGCGGACCAATTTGTCTGCCTTCTTTGCCAATTCTTGGGGAGAGGTCAGATCAGAGTCCACCAGGTACTGGTGCAGTTGCTGATTTTGACAATTATTAAGGATGTGCTCCCTAACCAACAAATTGTACAATCCCTCATAGTCGTCCACATTTCTTCCATGAAGCCAGCCTTCCGGAGACTTAATAGCACTGTCTTAAACTCAACCCAGTCTTGGGTGTGTGCCTTCTGTGTGTTCCTAAACTTAACCCTGTACTGTTCAGTGGTTAAGCCAAGCCCATCTATGAGGGCACTCTTCAAGACAGAGTAATTGTCAGCATCCTCTTCTCTAACAGTGAGAAATTGGTCTCTACTTTTGCTAGCAAAAGAGACCCACGGGATAGCTGCCCACTGCCCTTGAGGGACCTTCTGTACTTTACAGGCCCTCTCCAAGGCAGTGATCCATTTATGGATGTCATCCCCCCTCCAGGTAAGAAGGGACTACCCTGCTCAGGTTCCTAGTATCAAAGGACTGTTCCCTGATCCTAGGCTCACTAGTGCTGCCACCATGGGAGCCAAGTCCAAAATTCTTCCTAACATTCTGCACTTCCAGAGTCTCCTTGTCAAGGGCCAACTGTTCCTTCTTGAGCCTGAGCTTGGCTCTCTCAAGTTTGAGCAGATGGTATTCCCTTTCCAAGGAATCCTCCCTCTTGCTAGAGATGGAGGTCTCTATGGATGTTTTAGAGGCATTGAAATGAACAGAGTAGGATCTAGTCCTCCCCTGGACTCTTTTCACCCTCCCATGAGGAACAAAGGGGGACCTACCTGTAGGGACTCCCTATGTGTCATCTAACCAATTCCCTGGGAGATCAGAGTTTACCGATGTGGGGTCTTCAGGCCCCTCCTGATCAGGCTCAGAAGTGGGGTCTTTGAGGTGAGCCACTCCGACCCTTCTTTTTGGCCTCCACCCAACCCAAAGTCATCCTGCCCTTCTTGCCTTCCAGGATTCTGAAGGTCATACCGCAGGAGAATCTCTATGAGTTGCTCTTTGTTAGGGTTACTACCTGTCTTTAGCTTTCTAGCTCCAGCCAAGGTCCTGAGTTCTTGGAACTTCAGACCACTGTACCTAAAGGTCTGGGAACCACTGCCCTACCCGACTAAAGACATGGTAACCAGGTATAGTGTGGGGTTGCATCTGCCAACCCCAGTGAAACTAAACTCCCAAAGATTGGAAAAAGGGTTGTGCAAGACCCTTTACTGCCAATCCAAAAAGTTCAGTAGAACTTACTAATTACTAAAAGTATTTTATATGTGCCTAATGCTAGTGATGGTTTTTCCTTTAAACACACCTAGGTCAGCTGGTAAAACAATGCAGGCTTAAATCCCAACCGCTGCACACCAATGTAGGGGGGTGACTTAGTATATGGTGCACACTTATTTAATTGATGCACCCTGCACCAATTCAGACAACCCTTATGGTGATTTTAGTGGTCTTAGACAACCTTAGAAAGCTCTCAGTGGTAGCTGTGGAGAGCAGCCGTCAGGCTTAGTCCATAAGGAGTGTAAAGCAGCTTTTAATTTACCAGTTCTAATCATGTAGTGTAGGTTAAATGAAAAAGAACCACACAGTGTCTATATAAAAATATGTCTATTTATTACACAACACTCACTAACACATTGGTATATCTCCTACCCGGAGATATCAACACAAATACACAACAATACTACACTTAGGTAAGTAAGCACAAAAACACAGTGGTCTCAAGGGGAGACCAAACCATATACTAAAAAAGTGGAATGCGAACTGCGACAAAAGTTGGGACTTGGACCAGGAGACTCAGAAGAGCTGGGGACATAAGGAATCACCCAAGGCAAGTACCCAGGAATCCCACGGAGGCTGTGTGCAGAGTGGAAACACAGCTGTGCACTCAATAGAAGTCAACTGGAAAGTCGCAGTTGCATTTTTTAAGAAGAAGGACCCTTCCCAGAGGACCCTGAAAAAACCCAGTGGAAGACAGAAGGTTGGAGAGTCACCCCACCCGTGGATACCCCAGGAACCAGGATACCTACACCAGGAAAGCCGGGTGCATACGTGCAAAGTGAGGTCGGAAACCGCCGTAGATCAAAATGGAGGACTTCAGGAAAGATGTCGCTGGAGAAGACTGTGCAAGAGTCTGGTGGACTCCCAGGGTGGATTTTTGAAGTGAAGAACCTGAGGGGAAAGAGTCTATGCCACTCGGAGGTGACCAGGAGACACAAGAGAGCAGTACCCATTGATTTTTGAATGGTTCAGAGGTGATGACAGTGACCTTGTTGCTGCAGCTGTGAGGACCAGGCCATGCTGTGGAAGACCAGGAGCTGTGCACGAGCTGTCCCTCGTCAGAAGTCGAGAACCAGGGGTCGGTGCCTGGTGGGACCACCAACAAGCCTTGGCAGATGCAACTGGCATGGAGAGCAAAGAAGGAGAACGTTGGGACCAGCAAAGTCCAAGGGACTCACCACAAGCAGGAGAGTCAGATCAGGCCCTGAGCAAGCAGGGGAGCCCACTGAAGCAGGAGAAGACCCTCAGGAGGTCCCACAGGCTGAAAGCACAGGAGTCACAAGAGGACCTCAAGCAGCTCACCAAGAAGGAATGCCCACGGTGCAGAGGATGTGGTGATGACGCTGTACTTGGTAGGAAGAGGTGGTGGAGGCTGGAGCTTCTTGTAGCCTGAAGATCTCTGGAGTGCAGAGCCAACAAGCCTTGGCAATGGCAAGTCAACCCGGTGCACAGGGATTTGGTCCCAGCGGTTCTAACGAGGGATACTGGCCTCAAAATTGCAGAGAGGACAGGTCAGGCCTCGATGGCACACCTGTGTTGCTGACCCTTTCGAAGTTCGTGGGATGTCAGGAGCAGCAGACCGGTCCGCTTTGTTGCGGTGCCTGCAGATGCAGGGGTCTTACTACTTCACTCCAAGGGAGATTACTTCGGGTGTCCTTGATGCCCCCAGGTCTGTTGAAGATCCTGGAAGAAGCATAGACACAGACGATGAAGAAGACTTGCAGAAGAACAAGACCAGGAGCAGCCGGAGTCTTCTTTGATGCAGTATTGGTTGCAGGCGAAGTCCAACAATGTCCAAGTGTCGAGACGGTCAAAGAGCGACATGGTTTCAGGCTTGAGTCTTGTCCCACAATGAATCTGAAGAGCCACCCACAGGTAAGCCCTTAAGTACCCTTTGGAAAGGGTTGGAACGACTCAGGGGTCCCTCCCAGAGGAGGGGCTGGACAGAGAGGAGGATACTCCCATTTCCTTTTTCCAGTTTTGTGCCTGAGCGGGAATCAAGGGCTCCCTGAACTGGCTCAAACTGGAGTACGCAAGGAGGGTCAAAAACATACTGACACCAAGTAAAAAAGTGGGGATAACCATGAAAGCAGATCCTACTTTCCTACACATACCTACTTATTTTTCACTTACACTCTGGAAAATAATTTTTGCCTCTCCATGACAACATTAATGCATGGACGAAAATGTTGCTCTAACATCATACGTGACATATCATAGACGTCTCTAGGTTGGCCTTCTCCATGGTCAAGTGTGATCTCAACAAGACTCCAATATATATTTTGACACTCAATACCCAGGTTGTGCAACAAAATTCCTTGCTTCCTGGCTGCTGAAAACTTTTCACCCCATGGCAATTAGATACAAATCAAAACATCTGTTCCACTTCTTCCAGGGCAAAGGGGCTCCCCACATTCTGATAAGAATTGTGGAGGCTGTGACATGCTAGTTGCTGCCATGCTAACCTGTAAACAAGTATGAATAATAAACCAAAATAATAGAATGGAACACCAGGCTAAAATAATAACTCCACAAGTAATAGATTAAAATAAAATTTAAAGTAACAACACTGGTGCTTGACTGGTGGTGCTGGAAATCTGACGACGAGGTGTCTGCTGAAATTCACAATCTTCTCTTCCTATAATAATTTTCTTCACAGACACTACAGTATTGTTTAATGCACCAAAGATTGCTGTTAGCGGTCTAGTGTTGGCTGCACAGATGATTAAGGAAACAGCACCACCATTGGCTGATTCCCATAAAACCGTTCACTGGTCGGATGCAGCTCTATTCGGCACACCTCCAAATCACGCTGTCAATTTAAACTCAGGGGGGCAGCGTAAACAATGCAGCCAATTCACAACGTGACGCATCTAGGGAAATGCTTCACGTTGTAAAGCCCTGCGTCACATTATACATGCGTCAGGTATAATGTATGCTGGGTGGGCATTCCCAAGCAGGAAAGCCTCATAAAAGTGATGCAGTGAAATCTACAAGATTTCATTGTGCCACTTCTAGGACGCCACTGCGTCAAAAACTTATGCCTGCTTCAAGCAGGCGTAAGTAGTGATGCAGTACAATAAGTATAGGCCTCAACATGCATTGCTGGAGTTGCGTCATGCTTGCGACACAACTTCAGAAATGTGTTACTTTTGGGCCAACAGATGCGTCAGAATTTCAAACACATCTGTCAATCCTTGCACCATGGTGCGCCGTATTGTAAATACGGCGCATCCATGGTGGCGCAAGGGTATCCCAGGCTGGCGCAGGGAAACTGACGCATTTCTACAGATGCATCAGTTTCTTGTAAATCTGCCCCGGGATGCTCTGCCAAGCGCACACAATTGTCTCAGGATAATTCTTAGTTGATCGCGCGTCAATGCGGTCACAGGCTCTGGTGTGGCCTTGGAACCATCTGCAGTCAAAATTATTTTACAAGATATTTGAACTCCCTGTCCTATCCTCCACCCTCAAGGTGTTTTGGGAAAATGGGCCAGAAGGTGCACTTTACAGACATTGCTTTAGTTATTGTTCCATCGAATGAAATAAAGGAACGAAGGTCATTTGTGAAGGGCACTTCTACCCAAGCAACGGGTCTTGGTGCTGAGGGATAACACAGGAGAGGTTGAGACTCTACTGATTTGGAGAAAAACACATTTTATATCATTTTTTAAATGAGAGAAAAGTGAAGCCACAACAGAGCTGGGGAAGGAAAAGGTTCTGGTGCACACTGGTGGCATACATGTTTATAAACCTCAAGCTTGCCCACGACTATTGTGGTCAGAGATGCCATCCTCCACGACAAGTGGTACTCAGGGGTCGATCCATATGAGATGAGCTCTAGCAGACATGGAGTAGGATGTGTACAATGGCTGTGCTCTTCTGCACCTGTTCTTAGCTTCAAACCCTCTGCTTCAACAGGTGCATCCCCTGCTACAATGAAAAGTCAATGCCTCACCTCTTTAAAATGAGTACAACCCTGAGTCTGCCCAAGCCTCTAACATTCCAAGGGACAACATTGTGTACTTGCATCCCCATCAGTGAAACAGAAGTGCAAATTATTACCCAGAAGCACCCTGCCCAGCAGATTCAAGGTGGATCAGCCTCCCACAGATCACACCAGGCGGGCCCTTTGAACATTCTTAGGTAATGAGAAAAACACATCTGACCTAAAACACCCTTCCTACCCACCCCCTGAAATTAGTACCCAACTTCTAAGCCCATCCAGACAAACTGCAAAAACAATCTACACAAATTTAATCCTGCCAACACTGGAGATTTTGAGATACTGAAGGCGGAGTTGGGCTATGAATCTGTAGTGTCCCAGGAAGTCCAATATAAATGAAAATGGCGACCCCCGGCAGCGTCCCACGCGCTACTTACGCGCACTCAGCAGTCAACCTCCTGCGCACAATCAGCGCTCGGCCACTGCTGGTTCACAACACCATCACTGTCGCTTTTACGCAGCCAGCTTCTCACAAGTCATATTTCATCACCCCCCATTTCTAGGAACACTTGGAGAATTATTTTGCCCCCAGTCATTGGAGTCACCACTGATAAATCAGGGGCAGATTCCATGGGGCCTTCATCTTCATGACCCAAGCCTTCCCTCTCCCTTTCAGAGCCGCTGAGTGGGATAACGCGCTGAGGGCGTCCCACCGACTGCTCATTTTCAACAGTTCCTGCTGTGCAACTGCAGTCGGGAGATGGTGTGACCCCGCCCACTGCCTCCTGGATCTGGCCTGCTGAGATTGGCTAGCCCTCTGTGGTTCGCAGGGTTGAGAGTCTTACCTTTGGCAGCAGCCCCTTTTAAGTTACCATTCCCAAGCCTCTTATGGTTTGGTAAAAAACTGCATTTTAGCATTTGCGATGACCTTCAGAGTGTCAGGGAACACAAGTGAATACTGTAGATCAGGCAGGCTCAGGAACGAGTGTCTCTTGGACTGGACTGTAGCAGAATAATCAGGAAACAGAGAAACCTTGTGATTCTCCACTATTACTGGTCCACCTTCTCTAGAATGTTTCAGAAGATCTCTAAGCTCATTATTCAACAGTAGTGTCACTATAGGCCATGCAGGTGCTCCTGGGCTCGAGGATGTGCAGTTGTGCGTGCGCTCCACAAAATAGAATTATCACTTTGTCCTTCAGGCAAGTTCCGAGTAAGATGGCCATATTTGAACCCTCAACATTTATGGCACTCCTATGATTCGGACATTGTTTCAGCGCGATCGCCCCTCCATATCTTTTGTGTGCTTCCCCAGGGCCCTCACGCGAGACTTTAGATCCCCCATGTCTGACCTCAGCCCTTTGATGTGTGGTTATACTTTGGCCGAGAACGCTCTTTAACAGTCACTTCTTCAGCTATTTTTACCTGATCCGTCCTTTGCATGGTTAGATCATTGGACACGCGGTCCAGCCTCTCTAGACTCACGAATGCCATTAAAATGTCATCTAGCTTCCACATCAGGTCGTGCCCTTCTTCTCGTGTGCAGTTGGCTAGTTGCATCAATGTCATCCGGCTGTTTGACTCCAGGATTGATTGCTCTGTCGTGCACATTACGTGCTCTCCCCAGCCCAAGGCGGCTGCTGGGCACACACATTTCCCAGCCATGGGCTCACTGTGTCCATAGAGGAAGAGGGCAAAGAGACAATGGAGAGAAGAGATGAGGCTACCTGGGGGGAAAACAGAAGGGCCCCCAGCGGTGGCAGGTACTCCAATTCCACTACCAACAGTCCTCGATTAACTCCTTGAACTGATCACTCCCCAAGGGTGTCAGATAGGCTCCTATGAGGATTCAGTCCCACAACTCAATTCAATGCACTCCCCCCAGCCACCCTGCCACAGAGTCTGTGAACTCTCCACCCCTCGATCATAGGATGACACCAGCCTACAGCAGTGGGGGGCCAGGGCACAGAAGGCGAACTGGTAGTGGACAGAAGTACAGAGCAGTACGGATCATTCAGCTCATGTCTCCGTCTTCGGGAGCCGCAGCTCCATCTGTGTCGGAGCTCTCTTGTGCCTTCACCACATCCTAGCTTCTGCTTCACACACTCAGGTTCCTCAGATCTCCCACCTCACACCACTGTCCACAGCCCCCTCTCACCAGTCAGCCTTATACTGCAGAGTGGAGGCAACACTCCTCCACAGCCCTCCTCCAGGCCCACCACAGGCCGCCAGTGCTATCATGGCTTGGGGGGAGGCACCCAATGGGGTAAATCGCATCGGATTGTCCGTTTGGGTCTCAGCCAAGCATGCCTGCTGCCACTGCTGGCAATCCACACCCCCATAATGCCCAGATGACTTGCTGGTAATCTTCAGTACCCTTACTCCAACTCGTTCTCCTCCCAGTCATTAGGACCCTCACCCTCCTCAAGTCCACGCCTTTGACAGGGCTTTAGATCACAGGAAATGCTCTGGAAATGCCATCCTATTGGTAGCTCCCAGCTGAAGGTTGGTGGATTTAATTGAAGCATTGCTGTTTTGTTTCCGGTCTTTGAGATTGGTAGCAATCCTCACTAGTAAGGATGGGATGAGCTAAACTAAGAGGAATGAAGATTACCGGTAAGTAATTGGGACATTAGTTAAATCAAGGCCCCTTACTAGGGCTGAATCACCCTTAAGTTCTGTGGAATGAATTCCTAGAGAAACCATTCCACTTCCTCCTTTGATGTGGGGCAAAAAATGCAAATGTGGGGGTGGCAGCAATGGGCTAATACGAGGATATCACAAACATTGGGTTTAGCAGTCACTGGCAAACTTGACCTTGAGATGGAAACTTTGCTTGTAAAGAAAGTAACATAGAATAACATAACAATATAACATCAGAAGAGCCAGGTGTTGGACAACAGGGTTGCTGAGTCCCCTCCAGACTATGTCTAGGTCTGAAAAGCATCGGCAGGGCTCCTTTGACGGAGCTGTGGAGGAATGGATTCCTACCAGCCTGCTGAGGAGCTGGAGGGCCTTTCTAAGGAGGAGTGGGCTGTGGCACCTCCATGGGACAGCTTCAGTGGACTAGGTCTGACTCAGGCAGGGGCAATTACCCCAGATAGCTGCCGGTGGAAGCCGCACGGAGCAGCATGCCATCTGGATCCAAGAGATGCTTCATTGGCTTCATCCACAGTGAACTGGCCCCTATCCAGCCTTCATCATCATCAAGTTTGTCAGCCTTGGTCCATGAGGGTCAGTTGGCCAGCAGGAATTGAGGAGCACTTCATCAGCAGGAGGTCTTTGAGGGCCTGTCAGCCGGGAGCGGGTCCTTGAGGGACAGTTGCACAGCAGCAAGTCCTTGAGGAACAGTTGGACAGCAAGGGGTCTTTAAGGGGGAGTCAGCCAGGAGTGGGTCCTGGAGGGATATTTGGCCAGGGGCAGGGCTTTTAGGGAGAGTTGGCCAGCAGGAATTGAGGAACAGTTGATCAGCAGGAGATCTTTGAGGGCCTGTCAGCCGGGAGCAGGTCCATGAGGGACAGTTGCATAGCAGCAAGCCCTTGAGGAACAGTTGCACAGCAAGGGGTCCTTGAGGGACACTTGGCCTGGACTTTAAGGGACGAATGTATGACATTACAATGCAAACTATTAGAAAGGTCAATTGCAGTCAATACAACGCAGCTTCCATTACAACGCATGCCATTACAATGCAAGCCATTACAACGCATATTCCATTACCACGAAAACTACTATTCTAACACCGCCAGGTGCTTACCTCAGGGAAGGTGCTGGTCAGTGAGGGATATAAGTTGATATGGCATGCGTTGTAATGGCATGCGTTGTAATGGACCCTGTGTTGTATTGACTGCGTTGTAAAGGCATTGCGTTGTAATGCCTGCGTTGTAATGGATGTTTCCCTTGAGGGACAGTTGCCCAGGAGCAGGTCCTTCAGGGACATTTGGACAACAGTGACAAGTGGCCAGCAGCAGGCCCTAGAGGGAAAATTTGCTGGTAGTGGATACATGACGGACAGCGGCCATCAACAGGCCCTCTGGCACTGTCAAGAACTGGTATTACGATTCGCGTGTTAAAAATTGAAATGTATATTTGGCTTTCCTTTAAGGATCAGTGACTTCCGTGACTTGGAAAATAAATAGGTTAATTCAATTCTGAAATTTTGTATGTGGACTAATCGCTGATGAAACATACACCACGGAGAGTTCTGTGACACAGTGAGGAAGCAGAAACACGACACGTGGAAGAAGTAGAATGGGATGGCTATTTCTCTAAAATTAACACAGGATGAGGTCTAAAACGTTTATTTTGTTCTCTGTAGAATTGAACTGTGAAGCATAGAGAAGTCATTGACTCCGCAAAGAGGATTTAAACCTGTATAATGTGGTTGAGACCACGGTGTGTATCGTTTGCTATAAGGTAGGAAACATTGCCATCATGTGAGATGAGGATTTGCTGGGTTAGCTATCTCTATAAAAACAAGAGAGGATGGTGCCCTACAGTTCATTGCATTGCCCACAGATGTGAACTGATGGTTGCAATTCATGGAAAGAGAGAGCACTGGTTGAAGCGTTGGAGGGTGACTCACCTGACTCCGTGAAGAGGCTTTAATCCCAAGCAGAAGTGACTGAGAGTATGGTGTGGGATTCCTTGACCTTTACAGGTGAGAGGCTTTCAATGAACTGAGAAACTTGAAGGGAATGGGCGTAGAGTATCCCAAGCGGCAGCAGAATAGTAACGACACTGTATTACATTTACCAGAATTCTCTATCTTCCATTTGGAAGACGACCATACGAGAGGATTAACCTTACTCATAATCCTGTCTAGGAGAATGGATAAGTGACATTCTTCTGGTCCCTCAAGAGAACTATAGCTGAGCATAATTCAAATTTGTGCCGCCTGCGTAAGCACATTGTAGGAAACCCACCTCTCTATATACTGCACCACAATGGAGTACACTGAGCAGAGAGGTCGGAGAATCCCTTATTGGTTTACAGAGGCAGAAGTAGATAATACTAATGCTCTGTTTGTGGTAGTGTGGGCGAGCAGTTAAGCTTATCAGAGGACAGTGCTGAGCATTTGTTGTACTCACAGAGGCAATAAATGGAACACACACTCAGGATTAAGTCTGAGACCAATTAATAAAAAAATAGCAAGTCTTTTTATATATATTTTGAACCAAGAACTTCAGTTACAGGTAAGCATGTAATACGTTTCAGCAGTAAGCAAGGTAAGTACAAGCAGTATGCACAATCAATCAATCAATCACAGAATTTGTAGAGCGCACTACTTACCCGCGAGGGTCTCAAGGCGCTGGGGAGAGAGAAGGGGGGGGGGTGCTGCTACTGGTCGAACAGCCAGGTCTTGAGTAGCCTCCTGAAGGTCAGCAGGTCTTGGGTCTGTCGTAGGCTTAGTGGAAGGGTGTTCCAGGTCTTGGCGGCGAGGTGTGAGAAGGATCTGCCGCCGGTGGTTGTTCTTCGAATGCGAGGGACGGTGGCGAGGGAGAGGTCGGCGGAGCGGAGCTGGCGGTTGGGGACGTAGAAGAAGAGTCGTCTGTTGAGGTAGGCTGGGCCAGTCTTGTGGAGTGCCTTGTGTGCGTGGATGAGGAGTTTGAAGGTGATCCTCCTGTCAACGGGGAGCCAGTGCAGGTTCCTCAGGTGGGGGGTGATGTGGCTGTGGCGTGGTACGTCGAGGATCAGGCGTGCGGAGGCATTTTGTATGCGTTGCAGTCGCTTGATGAGCTTGGCCAGGGCTCCCGCGTAGAGGGCGTTCCCATAGTCAAGTCTGCTACTGACGAGGGCCTGGGTGACTGTTCTTCTTGTGTCTGTCGGGATCCACCTGTAGATCTTGCGAAGCATGCGGAGGGTGTTGAAGCAGGAGGAGGAGACTGCGTTAACTTGCTTGGCCATGGAGAGCGTTGAGTCGAGGATGACTCCCAGGTTGCGTGCGTGGTCGGTCGGTGTCGGGGCTGCTCCCAGCGTCGTTGGCCACCAGGAGTCGTCCCAGGCTGAGGGGTTGGAGCCGAGGATGAGGACCTCCGTCTTGTCCGTGTTCAGCTTTAGTCGGCTGATCTTCATCCAATCGGCGACGGCCTTCATTCCTTCATGGAGATTGGCTTTGGCGGCGAGGGGGTCCTTGGTGAGGGAGAGGATCAGTTGAGTGTCGTCGGCGTAGGAGATAATGTTGAATGAAATGAAATGAATTTGTACTTGTAAAGCGCACTGCTACCCTGAGGCATCCTGGCGCTGAACGCATACCGCTGTGGAACCCTTCCTGGCTTTTTCCCTGTGAAATGTCCACTCCTGGGCACCCCCAAGGTGAAGCCAGGCATCCCAGCGCTGGTGGGGCCGTTGTGGAGATTAAGCAAGCTATTGCCCAGAGTTGCAGAGTGGGACCCATGATTAGAATAGGCACCGAGGCGAGAATTATCAGGTCCGAGGAAGTTGAGCCCAAGACCCGCCGAGGTGGGAATTGAACCCTGGTCCCGGGCCAGATCTCTGCATCAGGGTCTGCCGCTCTAACCATTGAGCCACACTTCTCATGTTGAGGTCGTGCTGTCTGGCGATGCGTGCGAGTGGGGCCATGTAGATGTTGAACAGTGTTGGGCTGAGGTAAGATCCCTGTGGTATGCCGCAGATGATCTCGGAGGCTTCGGATCGGAAAGATGGGAGGCGGACTCTCTGGGTTCTGCCGTCGAGGAAGGAGGTGGTCCATTCCAGGGCCTTGTCTCGGATCCCTGCGTCGTGGAGGCGTGCGCGTAGAGTGCGGTGGCAGACAGTGTCGAAGGCGGCGGAGAGGTCTAGCAGGATGAGGGCTGCGGTCTCACCGTTGTCCAGCAGGGTCCTGATGTCGTCGGTGGCGGCGATGAGGGCAGTCTCAGTGCTGTGGTTGCTGCGGAACCCCGATTGGGATGGGTCCAAGATGCTGTTTTCTTCGAGGTATCGGGTTAGCTGTTTGTTGACGATCTTCTCGATGACCTTGGCTGGGAACGGAAGCAGGGAGATGGGCCGGAAGTTCTTGAGGTCTCTTGGGTCCTCCTTGGGTTTTTTGAGTAGGGCGTTGATCTCTGCGTGTTTCCACCTCTCTGGGAAGATCGCGGTCTTGAAGGAGAGATTGATAACGTTGCACAGGTGGGGTGCGATGGAGCTGCTGGCTTTGTTGAAGATGTGGTGCGGGAAAGGGTCTGACGGGGAGCCGGAGTGTATTGTGCCCATGGTCTTGATGGTGTCATCGATGTTCACGCTGGCCCAGGCTGGCAAGGGGTCATGGTCGATGGTGTGCGGCGGGTCTGGTGTATCTATCTTGGTGGGGGCTGTCTGGGTGTTGAAGCTGTCGTGGATGTCGGCGATCTTGCGGTGGAAGAAGGTGGCGAGGGAATCGCACAGGGCTTGCGACGGCGGGATGTCGTTGGTGTTGGAGCTGGGGTTGGAGAGTTCCTTCATGATGTTGAAGAGCTCCTTGCTGTTGTGTGCGTTGTTGTCGAGGCGGTCTTTGAAGGAGATTCTCTTGGCGGACCTGATGAGGTGGTGGTGGTTACGGATGGCGTCTTTATGGGCTGCGTGGCTGTCCGGTGTCTTATCACTGTGCCATTTCTTCTCAAGTTTCCGGCAGGTACGCTTGGAAGCTAGGAGTTCCGGGGTGAACCAGCTGGCTCTTTTGGTGGTGTCGCAGTAGGTGAGTTTTTTCAGCGGGGCGAGGGTGTTGGCACAGTCGTCTATCCATCGTCTGAGGTTGCAGGCAGCGTCGTCGGTGTTGGATGGGTCGGAGGGAGGGCTGAGAGCGAGGTTTGCCCGTAGTTGGTCTTCGGTGACTTTGCTCCAGCAGCGGCGTGGGATCTGTTGGGTGCGGTGGTGTGTGGTGGGTTTCTGGAAGGTGAAGTGGATGCAGCGGTGGTCAGTCCAGAGGAGTTCCGTGGTGTGGCTGAAGGAGACGTGGGAGCTTGAGGAGAAGACGGGGTCGAGCGTGTGGCCGGCGGAATGTGTCGGTGTTGTGACGAGCTGTCTCAGTCCGAAGTTGGCGAGGTTGTCGATCAGGGTGGTGGAGTTGCTGTCATTGTTGTTCTCCAGGTGAAAGTTCAGGTCTCCGAGGAGGATGTAGTCGGTAGAAGTCAGGGCGTGCGTGCTGATGAAGTCGGCGATGGAGTCGCTGAACTGGGGTCGGCCCAGGGGGTCTGTAGACAAGGGTGCCTCTGAGGGTGGTGTTGGGGTCCGTGTGGATCTGGAAGTGCATGTGTTCGGCGGTGCAGAGAACGTCGTCGGTGCTGGTCGAGACCCTGATGGAGTTCTTGTGGACGATGGCGATTCCTCCTCCTACTCCGTTGACGCGGTCTCTGCGGGTGATCTTATAGCCGTCTGGGATGGCTATGGCGATGTCGGGTGCGGAGGAGTCGTTCATCCAGGTCTCTGTCAGGAAGGCGATGTCTGGTGATGATGAGTCGAGCAGGTCCCAGAGCTCGACGGCGTGTTTGCGTGCGGAGCGGGTGTTCAGTAGGATGCATCGGAGGTGGTTGAGGTCCTTCTTGGCGGGCGCTTCGGTGGCTCTGAGGCTGGTGTAGCTGCAGTTCCGGCAGGTGAAGGGGCCATGTGTGCGTTTCGGGGCGGCCTTGAAGCAGTTGTGTCTCCGTCCGGGGTTGAGAGCGTGGAGTGTGGTGGCATCGTAACGGCGTCGGTCCTCGAGGCTGGAGCGGGGGGCGCGCGGCCCAGGGGTTCTGGCGCTGGGCGCGGTCCAGGCGCGGACGGGCGCAGACGGGCTTGCCTTAGGCGCGCCGGTGGCGCGGCCGCGCAGCGGCCGCTATATATGGGGAGCTGGGAGGGAGGAGCAGCTGGGAGGCGGGAGGCAGGGGCAGCGAATGGGCAGTCAGGGGGGCGGGGCCGCAGAGGACGCAGCGGCGGGGGGTACAGAAGGCAAAGTTGGGCACAGCAAAAATGGGGGCACGAGGGGAAACAGAAGGCAAAAAGGACACAATCAATGGGGGGCACGAGGGGAAACAGAAGGCAAAAAGGACACAATAAATGGGGGCTCGAGGGGAAACAGAAGGCAAAAGGACACAATCAATGGGGGCACGAGGGGAAACAGAAGGCAAAAAGGACACAATCAATGGGGGCACGAGGGGAAACAGAAGGCAAAGAGGACACAATCAATGGGGGCACGAGGGGAACAGAGGCGAAACGGGCACAGAGGCAGCAGCGGAGGGGCGAGCTTACCAGCAGCAGCAGCGAGCAGGACAACACAGGCGGAGCTGTGTGGCGGGGGAACGACCTACCTGGCAAGGTCAAGGGTTGCTCTCCTCACCGCGCAGCGGCCGCCATATATGGGGAGCTAGGAGGGAGGAGCAGCTGGGAGGCGGGAGGCAGGGGCAGCGAATGGGCAGTCAGGGGGCGGGGCCGCAGGACGCAGCGGCGGGGGGTACAGAAGGCAAAGTTGGGCACAGCAAAAATGGGGGCACGAGGGGAAACAGAAGGCAAAAGGACACAATCAATGGGGGCACGAGGGGAAACAGAAGGCAAAAAGGACACAATCAATGGGGGCACGAGGGGAAACAGAAGGCAAAAGGACACAATCAATGGGGGCACGAGGGGAAACAGAAGGCAAAAGGACACAATCAATGGGGGCACGAGGGGAAACAGAAGGCAAAAAGGACACAATCAATGGGGGCACGAGGGGAAACAGAAGGCAAAGAGGACACAATCAATGGGGGCACGAGGGGAACAGAGGCGAAACGGGCACAGAGGCAGCAGCGGAGGGGCGAGCTTACCAGCAGCAGCAGCGAGCAGGACAACACAGGCGGAGCTGTGTGGCGGGGGAGCGACCTACCTGGCAAGGTCAAGGGTCGCTCTCCTCACCGCGCAGCGGCCGCCATATATGGGGAGCTGGGAGGGAGGAGCAGCTGGGAGGCGGGAGGCGGGAGGCAGGGGCAGCGAATGGGCAGTCAGGGGGGCGGGGCCGCAGGGGACGCAGCGGCGGGGGGTACAGAAGGCAAAGTTGGGCACAGCAAAAATGGGGGCACGAGGGGAAACAGGAGGCAAAAAGGACACAATCAATGGGGGCACGAGGGGAAACAGAAGGCAAAAAGGACACAATCAATGGGGGCACGAGGGGAAACAGAAGGCAAAAGGACACAATCAATGGGGGCACGAGGGGAAACAGAAGGCAAAAAGGACACAATCAATGGGGGCACGAGAGGAAACAGAAGGCAAAGAGGACACAATCAATGGGGGCACGAGGGGAACAGAGGCGAAACGGGCACAGAGGCAGCAGCGGAGGGGCGAGCTTACCAGCAGCAGCAGCGAGCAGGACAACACAGGCGGAGCTGTGTGGCGGGGGAGCGACCTACCTGGCACACAATGTTATCCTATGGAGAAAGACGTATAATGCAGTAAATCACAGTGCAGTAGGTCTTAGAGGTTCACCTTCTAGAACTCGAATGTTAGGGAGCCAGGATTCAAAGTTTTACGAAAAGTTTCTTGGGAGTGTCCTGGATTCGGCTGGGAGCAGGGTGCTGGGAGAGTAAGTAGCTGGTTTGCTCCGAAGAAGGGGGGCCACCTAACAGGCTGCACAGGGGGACTTGTAGGCAAGTCTGTGGGCACTCAAAAGAGTGTAGAGGTCGCAAGGGCCTGCAGAGCACAAAGGTTTTGGAGATTTCCCGGCCAGTGGCGCTGGGTGCAGAGCAGACAGGTGATCCAAGCTCTGGTGCGCAAAGTGCACCTCGCGGTCCGGGGCAAATACCTGAGAGGGGCTGGTGCAGGATGGCTGGGCCACTCAGCGAGTGGGTCTCAGGGCTGCTGATGTCCCTCGTCGGGTGCTTGGTCCTCAGGCAGTTGGAATCCGGCTTGGACTCTTGTAATTGGTCTTGGGTTGCAGGGCGTCCGGTACTCCGGGGTTGGTGCTGCTCGGCTTCCGAAGATCCTAGTGCCTCCAATCTTGGTGGGGAGACAGAGTTGACCCTTCAGAGCTGCTGTACCTTCTCCTGGGTAGTTGTGGTGTCAGTGTGGCCGGCGAGTTGCAAGTTGAGAGTTCAGAATTTGTGATTTTGTTGCCTGCGGTACCGGTTGAGTAGCTTCTCTACTCCGAGGGTGCTGGAGGGCCCCTGGTGTTTGTGGAGATCTCCCACCTGTAGGACGAGACAGTGTTCCACGATTGTCGAGTCAGGGTTTGGCACCCAAAATCCAGTCCAGGCTCTCTGTTCTCTGGTTCAGCCGCTCTTCTTCATCCTTGATCTTCTTGTGTCCATCGAATCTGAAATTATGGGCTCAGGGGTGCCACCTAAATATCGAATTTAGGGGTGTTAAAGGGAGTGCCAGGTAGTAGCCAATGGGCTACCTACCTTTAGGGTGACTACACCCTCTAAATGCTCACCCCACGTGGGGTGTGGGTATGACCCTGACCTTGACCGTGATAGGTTATTTTCCACATCTTCAAGATGGTGGAAAGTGAGCTGGGGGTCCACATCGCCTGCCCCGCCTTAGGGTTGGTGCAGTTTGACTGGGGACCCTCCTCCTCATCTTACTCATTTTCCCGCCTATCTTCCTGCCAAAAGTGGGGTCAGGACAAGGGGGTTGCCCTCTACTGCTAGTAGGAGAGGCATGGGTCTTATTTCAAAGGCGGCATCACCTTTGAAGCTTCCTGCCCTAGAAAGCTGTTCCTGCTTGGAGGAGGTGTGAAGCACCTTCGCCCAGGGCAGGCATTGCTTCTGGCCCCTGAAAGCGGAGGCTCTCACCCCATGGGTCCAAAAACATGTCTAGTGGTGGCTGGCTGGTGGAGACCAGTAAGGAACACACTAGAAGTCGGTAGGCTTCAGGGGACCCTTGTAAATAGTCCTCTGTGTGGAATTATGAATACATCTCACACTGAAAACAGTGCAGGTTTATTAAGACGAGATGTTTGGTACCAGATATCCCATAATACAGTGAAGCCATCATGGAGCTGGGGAACTCGTAATGACGAGTGTCAATCAATCAATCAATCAATCAGGTTTCTTGTAAAGCGCTAGTACTCACCCATTAGGGTCTCAAGGCGCTGAAGGGGGGATCTGTGGTTCAGTCAAAGAGCCAGGTCTTGAGGTCCTTCCTGAATTGAGGCAGCGACG
Source organism: Calotriton arnoldi (assembly GCA_963921515.1). NCBI lineage: Eukaryota > Metazoa > Chordata > Amphibia > Caudata > Salamandridae > Calotriton > Calotriton arnoldi. Next base: position 10,661 of record CAWUFW010022840.1, on the reverse strand, counting down.
GTGATTATGTGAGATGTAGAGGCAGGGAGTTCCAGGTCTTCGCAGCGAGGTAGTAGAAGGATCTTCCTCCAGCCGTGGTCTTGCGGATCCGTGGGATGGTGGCCAGGCCCAGTTGGGTGGAGTGGAGATGTCTGGTGGGTGTGTAGAAGGAGAGGCAGTGGTTGAGGTATGCAGGTCCGGTGTTGTGGAGGGCTTTGTAGGCGTGCATGAGGAGCTTGAAGGTAATTATTTTCTTGATTGGGAGCCAGTGGAGGTCTCTCAGGTGACCAGTGATGTCGCTGTGGTGGGGGATGTTCAGGATGAGTCTGGCAGAGGTGTTCTGGATGTTCTGAAGTTTCTTAAGAAGTTTTTGGGTGGTGCCGGCATAGAGTGTGATGCTGTAGTTGAGTCTGCTGCTGACGAGCGCATGGGTGATCGTTTTCCTGGACACGGGTGGGATCCACTTATAAATCTTCTGAAGCAGGCAAAGCTTGTGGAAGCAGGAGGACGAAAGGGCGTTGATTTGTCACTTCATTGAGAACGAGGAGTCCAGGATGATACCGAGATTTTGTGCGTGGTCTGTGGGTGTGGGGGAGTTCCAAGTGATACGGGCCATCGAAGTTGTCCCAGGTGGAGGGGGGGGCCCAGGATAAGGGCTTCAGTCTTGTCTGAGTTGAGCTTGAGGCAGCTGTCCTTCATCCAGGTGGCTACTGCCTTCATCCTGTTGTGGAAGTTGTGCCTGGAGGCTGTGGGTTCGTCTGCAAGGGAGAGATTCAGCTGGGCGTCATCGGCATAGGAGACGATGTTGAGTCTGTGGCTTCTGACGATGGCTGCAAGCGGGCCATGTAGATGTTGAAGAGGGTGGGACTGAGGGAGGATCCCTGAGGCACTCCGCAGCTGATCCCTGTGGGTTCTGAGTAAAACGGTGGAAGTCTGACTCTCGGTGTTCGGCAGGTGAGAAAGGAGCGAATCCATTCTAGGGCTTTGTTGCGGATGCCGGCGTTGTGAAGTCTTGCGAAGATGGTGTGGTGGGAGAGGTGTCATAGGCGGCCGAGAGGTCCAGGAGGATGAGTACTGAAGTTTTTCCTCGGTCGAGGAGGGTGCGTATGTTGTCTGTGGAGGCGAGGAGAGCGGCCTCAGTGCTGTGGTTGCTTCTGAAGCCTGATTGGGAGAGGTCCAGGATGTGGTTCATTTCGATGAACTCGGAGAGTTGGGCGTTGATGGCCTTTTCGATGGCTTTGGATGGGAAGGGGAGCAGAGTGATGGTTCTGTAGTTCTTGAGGTCCATTGGGTCGGCAGAGGGTTTCTTCAACAAGGGTCTGATCTCTGCGTGTTTCTAGTCCTCAGGGAAGGTGACTGACTCGATAGAGCAGTTTATGGTGTGGCAAAGTGCGGGCCGATGGAGTTGCCAGCTCTGTTGAAGATGTGGTGAGGGCAGGGATCCGAGGGCACTCTGGAGTAGATGCTCTTCCTGATCCTGAGGGCGTCATCAGAGGTGAGTGTGATCCAGTTGGTCAGCGTCTACTGGGGTCTGGAGCCATAGGGTGTGGTGGTTGCAGGTGTGGTGGGTGGGTCTTGAGTTGCAAAGCTATCGTAGATTTCCTTGATCTTGCGGTGGAAGAAGGTGGTGAGGTTGTCACAGAGGTCTTGAGAGGGGGATCGTCTGCTGTCTCCCTGCTGCGTTTGGCAAATTCTTTGACCACGGTGAAGAGCTCTTTGCTGTTGTGTGCATTGGTGTTGATGCATTCCTGTATGGCTGTTTTCTTTGTTGTTCTGATGAGGTGGTGGTGTGTGCGGTGACGGCAGTTTTGAAGGCAGCGTGGTCTGGCAAGATCTTGCTGCTCCTCCATCTTTTTTTGAGCTGTCTACAGGTGTGCTTGGTCTCTTGAAGGGCAGAGGAGAACTAGCTGACTTTCTTGGAGGGTTGCTTGCCTGAGGTTTCCTGAGGGGGGCCAGTGTGTTGGGACAGTTGGAGATCCAACGGTGTAGGTTTCATGCTGAGGTGTTAGCGTCCGTGGGTGTTGGTGGTGGGGTTTTATTGAGGGAGGTAGTGAGCTGGTTTTCAGTGACCTTGTTCCAGCTTCTGGGATGATAGCGGTGGGCGGGTGGTGTACAGTGGGTTTGGTGTAGGAGAAGTGGATCCAGTGGTGGTAGGTCCAATGTAGCTCAGATGTGTGGCTGACAGAGTTGTTGTTGCTCGCAGAGAAGATGGGGTTGAGCGTGTGTCCTGCTGAGTGGGATAGATAGGTGACCAGTTGTTTGAGTCCAATGGTGGCAAGGTTCTCCACTAGGGATGCAGTGTTGTGGTCGTTGAGGTTGTCCAGGTGGAAATTGAGGTCACTGAGGAGGACGTAGTCCATTGAGGCAAGAGCGTGGTGTGCAATGAAGTTGGCTATGGCTTTGCTGTGGGGGGGTGGGGTCAGGGAGGTCTGTAGACGAGGTTGTCGCACGGGTTGATGTTCAGGTTGGTCTGGCTCTGGAAGCGGAGGTGTTCTGTGTTGGGTGAGTGGTCGTCGGTACTGGTAGTGAGGCGTAGGGTGTTTTTGTGTACAATGGCGATGCCTCCTCCCGGCCGACTGACGCGTTCCTCGTGGATGATTTTGTAGCCGCCGGGGATGGCGGTTGTGAATGTGATGTCCGGGGCTGAGGTGGGGTTCATCCATGTTGCAGTGAAGAAGACGATGTTGGGGGAGATGGAGTCGAGCAGGTGCCAGATCTACATGGCATGTCTTTTGAGGGAGAGGGTGTTGAGTTAGATGCAGCTGAGGTGGTTGGGTCCGGTTCTTGAGGGTCGTGCATGGAGTGTCTATCCCATGTACTCTCTATGGCTTCCCTGTGCACTTAAAATATCCAATAATCTATATGGATATGGCAGGGGCATATCTGCTCATGCAGATATGTCCTCACAGGAGATATAGTGCACCCCTCCTTAGGGCTAAGGTCTTCTAGAGGGGTGTCTTACTTAAATCCCATATAGTGTTTGTGGGCAAGAACCCAGGTAACCGATGGTTATCTGTAAACAAAGTGCCCCAACCATAGGAGCCCGTCAGCCAAATTAAACCTGTTAATACATTTCATGTGTGATAAGTAACTTCAAATGTTAAGATCATGGAAAACAACTAAACAATTTATTAGTGGTTAAAATATCACACTGTAAAGAGTTACAATGACAATTAAAAAATGTTGATGTAGTAGCAGCTGTTAGTTGAACGAGTCCCAGTGCATTTCAGGTGGAAAACTCCCTTCATCAGGGATAGCTGAAAAGCAATATGTGTAATGTTAGAACGTATTCAATCCCCTATACAATTCACCCATTCATCAGTAATTCCCACACTGACTGCTTAGATGTTCATATTGAACTGGCCACTGATGGTCGGTGTACCAGTGTTTTTCAAAAACCCACAGACAGGAACAATGCATTACATTCACCAGTCTCACTATTCATTCGTATTAAGGGAATCACATCTAATCAGCAAGTCTACACGACCACCATAGAAAAGTATGACACTCAATTTTCCCAACAAGGATACCCTGATCACATACTGGATGCTGTCGCAAAACGTGTGAGTTCTATGAATCATGAAACACTTTTAAAGCATGGCTCCAAAGTCCCGAAGAACAGAGACGTTTTCGTAATGAAATTCTCCACCAAAGCACGAGAGATGAAATGCTTTGTGCACAGATGATGGGAGTTACTTCAAACAGAACCAGACTTTAAAAGTCTATTTGTTGAAAAAACTCTTTTTGCTTTTTCTTGTTCTCACATTCTCAAAGAACTTCTCTCCTCTCCCAAGATCACACAGGAGCATGAATTTAAAGGCATGCGCAAATGTTAAAATTGAACTCATTGCGGCAATATGATCGCAGGTAGGATCAAACCCCTTCACACCTCTGATTGTAAATCTGAGAAACTTATATATGTTATCAAATGTCCCTGTGGGCTCATGTAGGTAAAACAGAGAGAAAATTAGAACTACTGAAGATATGAGTATGATCCACACTCAGAATAGCAATTCCAATCTGGTGGTACACCAAAGTAGATCACAAGCATAACATCTCACAATGGTGCTAAACAGTCATGGAGAAAATCACCATCACTTCCAACACCAATGTACCCATTACTTCAGCACAAAGAGAAACTTTTTGGATAAAGTACGTGGATAGTATTGAATCCATTGGGTTAAATGATAAAATAGAGATGTCATGCTTTCTGTAATTCCACCATGTTCATTGACTTCATGACATGTAAACATTTTTTACTTTTTTTCAATTGTGGGAAATGTCCCATATATATATTTGTTCTGTTATATTGAGTATTGCCTATGTGTTCCATTGGCAAAAGATGCCTTACGTGTTCGTTTGTGTACTTTCATGTTCCATTTACAATCACCTTGAATTGATGACACAGATACACACACTTCTGTATTTTCACATTATGAGCATGTCATTTAATCAGCCAGTTGACACTGATAACAAGTTCCTTATGTGCATATTTTGTAAAAGAAAGAACAACTCTTCCTGACAGTTACATCACACCATGTGGGTCTAGTCTTCGGGGCAGATGTACAAGGAAGTGCAGCAGCGCGGCAACGCAAGCTATTTTGCTGCACCACGCTGCGGCACTTCCAAAGCACACGAATGCGACATATTTACAACAATATGTCACATTCCTGTGCTCTCCCCTGCGCTGGCGCACAAACTGCTGCCATGCGCCGGCGCAGGCACCCTTGCACCATGGTGCAAGAATGGCAGCGTCATGGGGAGATTGTTTTTGTGCAGGAAGGGGCACCTTCCTGAACAAAAACAATCACTACAGGCATTTTCCTCTTTCAATGCGTGCTGTAGAATGCAGCACGCTTTGAAAGAGGAAAAAACGAGGAGAAATGAAAACATTTCTCCTCGATGCGCCTTGCTACGCCTCCCCTGGGGAGGCGTTGCATTCAGACGCATCTCCAGATTTACGATTCCTCGTAAATCTGGAAATGTGTCTTGTTCCATGGGTGTTGCGTGGGAACACCCACAGCAACACCCATGGAACGCCCCTTTCACGCAAAGTGCTGCGTGTAAAGGGGCCGTATTTACAAGGACAGGAAAAGCCACGCAGGGTGGCTTTTCCTGTCCTTGTAAATATGGAGCAGTAACATGATTTACAAGCCCCCTGCGCCACCAGAACGTCACTTTTTGTGACATACTAGTGGTGCCTGTTACTGCTCCATATTTACAAGGACAAAAAAAGCCACTCTGCGTGGCTTTTCCTGTCCTTGTAAATATGGCCCCTTTACATGCAGCACTTTGCGGGAAAGGGGAGTGGGAACACCCACAGCAACACCCATGGAACAAGACACATTTCCATATTTACGAGGAATCGTAAATCTGGAAATGCATTGAAAGAGGAAAATGCCTGTAGTGATTGTTTTTGTGCAGGAAGGTGCCCCTTCAATCCCCCTTTTACAATTTAATTGGACGTGTTTATTTACAGTTATGAGGTTACCTCACACTTTGAAGTAGCAACTAATTTCGAGCTTGGCCGGATTACATAGCCGAACTTTTTGATTTCCTTGTCAGCTCGAGAATATATCCGTGAGTTAGCCCGCTCGTGTTGGTCATCCACATTTTCACGGTTTTTAAAGAACTGATTGCTCTGCTTGCTTTCAGTTTCACGTGTGTCTTCCCAGAATATAGTCCAGGACGGCTACAGCTGTTTTCCGGTCGTAACCATCTACCCGCATGAATTAATATTCAAAAGCTTCAGTAAGCAACATTTCAGATGCATTGTGGGCACCGGAGTTCTAGTGTGCTTGAGTTGAACAGGCAGGGTGACTTTTGGACATTTCCATTTTTAGGTCGAGCCTAGCGTTGCAGCGCATGCGAGGTATGCAGTATTCAGTAGAAGCTCTGTGGAAGCTCCGCCCACTCTCCGCCCATCTTTTTCATTGGCATGTGTCTTTGTTGCTCCAAAATGCTGCCTTCCGATTCGTTTGAGGCTTGATAGTCCCTCCTTATGACGACCATGTAGTCATTTGTATTCTTCCATGGCTACTGGCCCCTTTACTTCGAGTGTTGTCCCCACCCCCACACTCCCTTGTTCGTGCCTTCTCGCCCGCCCCCCCCCCGGCAGTCCCGTTTGCAATGCAATAGGTCTCGCGTAAATGCTAGTCCTATTGCATTGCAAATGCTTGTTTTAGGGTACCCGTGCCTATCCAACCCTGTCGGCTACAGGCGTGCTGTTCCATCGCTCCTGTTGCCTTTTACATCCATGTTCTCATCGCATTGGACGCCTCTCCCGTCTCCCTTCTGGACTCGAACTGTGGGTCCCTTGATAGGTCCAGAAATAGGGAAAATGGGGGATTTCCAGGTGGGGGCTGGTGGGCGACATCACGCCAGGTCAGTGCAGTGCTTAATTTGTGCCTGTGGTCGCACGAGATGCACTCATTTTTGGGTACCGGCAAGGAATTAATTTTTCATAATCAGCCTTTGACCCAGAGCGGGAGAGTGGAAGAAAAGGGAGAACGAGCAAGGAAGAGAAAAAGAGGAAAACAATGAGAATGGGAGAGAAGCAAGGATGGAAACCAGAATGCACGAGAGAAGACAGCACGTGTATTGGCGGAAGAGGGCATGAACAAGAAACAATACTAGAAAACAGTGAGATGTCCGTTCACAGGCTCTAATAGCCGCTAGTGTACAGTCACAAAAAGAACAATTGATGGACAGAATGCAGAAAAATGTCATACATTCACCCCAGTACATAGATCTGGGCCTAAATCCATCGTTTTTTTGCTCACCATGCCATTCCAGTTTAGACCCAGCCATATGCAAATCAGTCTTGACCCTGCACCCAATGGGAACAGTCCAGCCCGAACTGCCAGACCAGGTCCTCCCTGGACTGGAAACAAGCATCCTAGGACCGGTTTCGGGCTTTCAACCCTCATCAGCCAGGATAGCTTGACTCCAGTGGCATGGAGAGCACGGGACCCAAGGCTGTGCATACCCGTCCCACTCGGGGTGACAAACGCACAAAGAACAATTGATGGACAGAATGCAGAACAATGTTATACATTCACCCCAGTACATAGATCTGGGCCTAAATCCATCGTTTTTTGGCTCGCCATTCCAGTTTGGACCCAGCCATATGCAAATCAGTCTTGACCCTGCGCCCAATGGGAACAGTCCAGCCCGAACTGCCAGGCCAGGTCCTCCCTGGACTGGAAACAAGCATCCTAGGACCGGTTTCGGGCTTTCCGCCCTCATCAGCCAGGATAGCTTGACTCCAGTGGCATGGAGAGCACGGGACCCACTTCTGGGCATACCCGTCCCACTCGGGGTGACAAACGCAAAAAGAACAATTGATGGACAGAATGCAGAACAATGTCATACATTCACCCCAGTACATAGATCTGGGCCTAAATCCATCGTTTTTTTGCTCACCATGCCATTCCAGTTTGGACACAGCCATATGCAAATCAGTCTTGACCATGCGCCCAATGGGAACAGTCCAGCCCGAACTGCCAGGCCAGGTCCTCCCTAGACTGGAAACACGCATCCTAGGACCGGTTTCGGGCTTTCAGCCCACATCAGCCAGGATAGCTTGACTCCTGTGGCATGGAGAGCACGGGACCCACGTCTGGGCATACCCGTCCCACTCGGGGTGACAAACGCAAAAAGAACAATTGATTGACAGAATGCAGAACAATGTCATACATTCACCCCAGTACATAGATCTGGGCCTAAATCCATCGTTTTTTTGCTCACCATGCCATTCCAGTTTGGACCCAGCCATATGCAAATCAGTCTTCACCCTGCGCCCAATGGGAACAGTCCAGCCCGAACTGCCAGGCCAGGTCCTCCCTGGACTGGAAACAAGCATCCTAGGACCGTTTCGGGCTTTCAGCCCTCATCAGCCAGGATAGCTTGACTCCAGTGGCATGGAGAGCATGGGACCCACGACTGGGCATACCCATCCCACTCGGGGTGACAAACGCAAAAAGAACAATTGATGGACAGAATGCAGAACAATGTCATACATTCACCCCAGTACATAGATCTGGGCCTAAATCCATCGTTTTTTTGCTCACCATGCCATTCCAGTTTGGACCCAGCCATATGCAAATCAGTCTTGACCCTGCGCACAATGGGAACAGTCCAGCCCGAACTGCCAGGCCAGGTCCTACCTCGACTGGAAACAAGCATCCTAGGACCGGTTTCGGGCTTTCAGCCCTCAACAGCCAGGATAGCTTGACTCCAGTGGCATGGAGAGCACGGGACCCACGTCTGGGCATACCCGTCCCACTCGGGGTGACAAACGCAAAAAGAACAATTGATGGACAGAATGCAGAACAATGTCATACATTCACCCCAGTACATAGATCTGGGCCTAAATCCATCGTTTTTTTGCTCACCATGCCATTCCAGTTTGGACCCAGCCATATGCAAATCAGTCTTGACCCTGCGCCCAATGGGAACAGTCCAGCCCGAACTGCCAGGCCAGGTCCTCCCTGGACTGGAAACAAGCATCCTAGGACCGGTTTCGGGCTTTCAGCCCTCATCAGCCAGGACAGCTTGACTCCAATAGCATGGAGAGCACGGCACCCACGTCTGGGCATACCCGTCCCACTCGGGGTGACAAACGCAAAAAGAACAATTGATGGACAGAATGCAGAACAATGTCATACATTCACCCCAGTACATAGATCTGTGCCTAAATCCATCGTTTTTTTGCTCAAAATGCCATTCCAGTTTGGACCCAGCCATATGCAAATCAGTCTTGACCCTGCGGCCAATGGGAACAGTCCAGCCCGAACTGCCAGGCCAGGTCCTCCCTGGACTGGAAACAAGCATCCTAGGACCGGTTTCGGGCTTTCAGCCCTCATCAGCCAGGATAGCTTGACTCCAGTGGCATGGAGAGCACGGGACCCACGTCTGGGCATACCCGTCCCACTCGGGGTGACAAACGCAAAAAGAACAATTGATGGACAGAATGCAGAACAATGTCATACATTCACCCCAGTACATAGATCTGGGCCTAAATCCATCGTTTTTTTGCTCACCATGCCATTCCAGTTTGGACCCAGCCATATGCAAATCAGTCTTGACCCTGTGCCCAATGGGAACAGTCCAGCCCGAACTGCCAGGAAAGGTCCTCCCTGGACTGGAAACAAGCATCCTAGGACCGGTTTCAGGCTTTCAGCGCTCATCAGCCAGGATAGCTTGACTCCAGTGGCATGGAGAGCACGGGACCCACGTCTGGGCATACCCATCCCACTTGGGGTGACAAGCGCAAAAAGAACAATTGATGGACAGAATGCAGAACAATGTCATACATTCACCCCAGTACATACATCTGGGCCTAAATCCATCGTTTTTTTGCTCACCATGCCATTCCAGTTTGGACCCAGCCATATGCAATTCAGTCCTAGGATGCTTGTTTCCAGTCCAGGGAGGACCTGGCTTGGCAGTTCGGGCTGGGCTGTTCCCATGAGGCACAGGGTCAAGACTGATTTGCATATGGCCAGGTCTAAACAGGGGTGGCATGGTGAGCAAAAGAATGATGGATTTAACCGAGATCTCTTGACTGGGGGTGAATGTTTTGATTTGTTCTGCATTCCATCCATCAATTGTGTGTCTTTTGCTTCCTCGCCCTAAGTGCGCCGGGTATACCCAGACGTGGGTCCCGGGCTCACTGTGCCACTGGAATCACTCTATCCTGGCTGATGAGGGCTGAAAGCCCGAAACCGGTCCTAGGATGCTTGTTTCTGGTCCAGGGAGGACCTGGCTTGGCAGTTCTTGCTGGGTTGTTCCCATGAGGCACAGGGTCAAGAGTGATTTGCATATGGCCAGGTCTAAACTGGGGTTGCATGGTGAGCAAAATAATGATGGATTTAACCCAGATCTCTTGACTGGGGGTGAATGTTTTGATTTGTTCTGCATTCTGTCCATCAATTGTGTGTCTTTTGCTTCCTCGCTCTAAGTGCGCCGAGTATACCCAGACGTGGGTCCCGGGCTCACTGTTCCACTGGAATCAATCTATCCTGGCTGATGAGGGCTGAAAGCCCGAAACCGGTCCTAGGATGCTTGTTTCCGGTCCAGGGAGGACCTGGCTTGGCAGTTCGGGCTGGGCTGTTCCCATGAGGCACAGGGTCAAGACTGATTTGCATATGGGCAGGTCTAAACTGGGGTGGCATGGTGAGCAAAAGAATGATGGATTTAACCCAGATCTCTTGACTGGGGGTGAATGTTTTGATTTGTCCTGCATTCCGTCCATCAATTGTGTGTCATTTGCTTCCTAACCCTAAGTGCGCCGGGTATACCCAGACGTGGGTCCCGGGCTCACTGTGCCACTGGAATCAAGCTATCCTGGCTGATGAGGGCTGAAAGCCCGAAACCGGTCCTAGGATGCTTGTTTCTGGTCCAGGGAAGACCTGGCTTGGCAGTTCGGGCTGGGCTGTTCCCATGAGGCACAGGGTCAAGACTGATTTGCATGTGGCCAGGTCTAAACTGGGGTGGCATGGTGAGCAAAAGAATGATGGATTTAACTCAGATCTCTTGACTGGGGGTGAATGTTTTGATTTGTTCTGCATCCCGTCCATCAATTGTGTGTCTTTTGCTTCCTCGCTCTAAGTGCGCCGGGTATACCCAGACGTGGGTCCCGGGCTCACTGACAACACTGCAACTGAACCAGCTAACAC